>VZRL01004872.1:2251710-2323354 GCA_013397895.1 Origma solitaria
CGCTGCCGAGCCGCAGCCATGTGGGGCCGCTACCGGCGGCTGCTGGGCCAAGGAGGGTGAGCGAGCGGGGAGCGGGCGGGGAGCCCGGCAGTGCCGCCGCGCCGTGCCCGGCCCCTGGCGCTTGGCCGAGGGACGCGGAGCTCCGAGCCCTGCCCGAGGCACAGGGCCCTGCTCTCCCGGGAAGCGCTCGCTGGAGTCCCCGGGAGTGAGGGCCGGTGTCGGCGGCGGCTGTGGCACCGCCGGCGGGAGCGCGTTTGTTTAGGGGAATTGTGTCGTTTCAGGTCCTTGAGTCGGAGGTCGTGGAGGTGGAAGAGCGTCGCGGCGAATGAGCGAGCGCTGCGGTACCGGGTGGGCGAGCAGATCCACGGCTTCACCGTGAAGCAGGTGAGCCTGGCCCGCCGCTTGCGTTCCGTCCGTGCCTGTACATAAACCTCACCGTGGTAGGAAGGCACCTAGGTGAGGCCAGGGGTCTGCGCACTGCTTTGGGTGGTCAGTCATAAACATTACACAGCAGTTTCTTGTAGTTTCTTCTTTGCAAACAAATACTTTAGGTGCTGTTATTACACATTCTTACTGGGAGTTAATTCTAGAGCAAATAATGCTCCCCAGGAGCTTGTGTGTCCGCTGCAGATGTGAGCACTCGGTGTGGCCTTCTAAAGGTCCTGACAGATAACTGAGTTTCACTGTGTGAATGTGTTTTATTAAACACATGTGCTTTATTAAACATGTTCAAGTAATGTTTTATCTCCAAAGCTGCTTTTAATACCTTTGTTGAAAACTTGCCATGCAAATATGTTGATTTTTACCTTTTTTAAGAGAAAAGCAGGAGCACAGAGTAAAGGTTATTTGTGAGAAGTGATTGCTAGTGGTAGAGGTAGATCAGGGTCCTTACTTTTTCTTTTGCTGCCCTAGCCACTGGCATTTGAATATATGCCTTTTTTTTTGTTTGGTTTGTATTTCTGATTGAATTTTTGTCTGTACCGTAAGAATATGGTTCTTTGGTTGTAGTACGCTTTCATTGGGTTATAAATTTCATTTAAATTTTATTTTACATTTGCGTAATTCTTTTTTTCACTCAGACAATAGGACCAAAATGTATTTAATAATGTATAAACCAGTATTATGTACAGGATCAACAAACTGAACGTTCCTGTATCATGCACTGTTTGACCTAGTTGAAGTCACACTGCAATACAGATGTTTTCTTTCAATGCAGGTGACAGCTGTTCCTGAGCTGTTCCTGACTGCAGTGAAGCTTAGTCATGATGGTACAGGAGCCAGGTATTTGCATGTGGCTCGGGAGGACTCCAATAATCTGTTCAGGTAAAACATTAATATAGGTATTACACATTCAATCTCAACATCACCTTGTGTTTTTTTTCCAACATTGCCTTGTGTTTTTGTAATCTAGCATCATGACTGGATTTTTCTATAATAACAGGGAGGACAGTACTTCTTTGTGGGGCTTCTTAGAGTTTTTCAGGTTGGAACAGATGTCATGAAGTCTGTTGTTCAGACTGCTGCTCGAAACAGGGTCAGTATTTAATTCAGGTGCAGTTCCTGCCTTGAAAACTTTCAAAGATAGAGGTTATGTAACCATATAACTTTCCATGAAGATTTTTTGTTTGGGCCTTTTGGGTAAAAATAAATGCATTTACTTGTGTACTGAAATCTTCTGGCCTAACTCCAGAAATAGAAGTGCAGAGGCTGTACACCCTCTGAAAAAGGTGGCTGAGCACTCAAGAGTCTGAAGAACTGAAGCTCTGCATCCTGGTGTGTGCCATGTTACCTGCTAGCCAGGGATGATGCTCCCATACATCACAGGTGTGAGTAGGAGTGGATGGACATCTCACAAATAACTGCATCCCTCTTCATTCTCTCTTGCAGTATCCAATTCCGAACCACTCCGATGGACAGCACTGGAGTCCCACATATTCTGGAGCACACAGTGTTATGTGGTTCCCAAAAGTATCCCTGCAGAGATCCCTTCTTTAAAATGTTAAACAGGTCACTGTCCACTTTCATGAATGCATTCACAGGTAAACCCAAAGGAAATAATACCACTTAAAATGAGTGATGTTTTATTGCAGTAGAGCTGTTGGCTCTCCTTTATTTGGCTTTGGGGAGCCATTATTGTGAATGTTGTGAGTGAGATATTAAAAAACTAACAAAGCAAGACAACAAAATAAATCTTCTTCATTTGTCATTTACAAAGTCCCATTAGAGCTGGGGCTTTATAGTACACAACAACAGATTTCATTATTCATATGGATATATAGCTAAAGCAAAGTTTTCATGGTAAAATAGCTGCAGTATTAAATATCTCTGTATTCCTCAGCAAAAATTTATTTAGTTTAGTAAGTTTCTTCTCTTCTGGTTATTTCTATGGATGAGGAATTAAAAATCAATGGCGGCAAAATGCATTATTGACTTTCTAATATTCTGATTATTTTTATGTTTGTTTATATGCAGCTAGTGATTACACGCTCTATCCATTTTCAACACAAAATCCCAAGGACTTTCAGAACCTCCTGTCAGTGTACTTGGATGCAGCTTTCTTTCCATGTTTACGTCAACTAGATTTCTGGTAAGATAGCCTGAGATATATGCAAACTTTAAATTAAAAAAAAAATAAAAACCCCCCAAAAATCAACAAAACCTTCAAACTCTCAGCACTTCCTGTTATTAATTTTTCAGGCAAGAAGGTTGGAGGTTAGAACATGAGAACCCAGCTGATCCTCAGACACCTCTAGTCTTCAAAGGAGTTGTTTTTAATGAAATGAAAGGGGCATTTGTAAGTTTTGTGAATGTTTGGTTTAAGATCTTACAGCTTCAGCTGTAGTTTATCAATAGCATTATTGCACCAGAGATTCCCATTCTTCCTTTTGAAAATTTAAAGTAAATTAAAGTCAACAGTGTTGCATAGATTTTTTTTTTTAAAGTAATCTGTTTACGTACAAAAAAGCACCTTGTTAATGGATTTTATTGTAAAATATTTTCTTATATTTGCATGGAAACATAGCTAGTTTTATTAAAGTATGTGGGACTGCAGAACTCGCTTATGTGAGGAGGTTGTGTAAGTTAGAGCTCTGAGGTGTTACTACTAAGCACCTTTTGTCTTTAAAATGTGTTTTGATGGCTTTCACTGAAATGTGGTGTTTTCCTCTTAAGACAGATAATGAGAGGATATTTGCACAGCACTTGCAGAACAAAATCCTTCCTGATCACACTTACGGTGTAATATCTGGTGGAGATCCATTATGTATTCCTGACCTTACCTGGGAGCAGCTTAAGCAGTTCCACGCCACACATTATCATCCAAGCAATTCCAGGTATCTGAAATGGGTGACTAACTTCCTAGGTTATTGAGTTAGTGCTTTGTTTGTATTCTCGTGAGAGGAAAACAAGCAGCACAGCGTTTCCATCCACATGGCCTGCAACAAAGATAGCCTGTGCCCTACAGCGGCTGGAACAACATTGAAGCAAGGAATTTATTCTAGGAAGAGCGATGAAGAGTGAATTGAATGCTGAAGAGAAAGGTGGCTAATTTTCTCAGGTGTATCTGTTTGCTTGATAATGGGGATGTGTTTTGGGAATTTGTAATTGATATGAACTCTCATGAGCTGGGGAGAAAGGGAGCATACTAATAAATATTTAGCAGTAATGTTAGGGAGGTAAGATACACGTAGCATAGGTGAACCTAAGGGTTCCTGTCCTCTTTGAAGTCAACACAGATTAAGTTAGAAGTTACAAATGAATGATTTTATTTGCTCCTGGATCACACATTACTGTAGTGGGTTCTAAATAATGGATATTCATTTGATTCAGATGCTGATTTGGTTGGTAGTAATAAGGTATTTAAGCTGAAAGTCAATTTGAAAGTTATATGGAGGGAAGTAATTGCTTCTTCTGTACTAATTTTGTGGCCAATCTGTTATTCGATTAATTCACTATTGGAACATCAGGTTGTGTCATGACTGACTTTACCATCTGTTGTTTTCCTCATCATCCCAAGTATTCTACTGTATCTGTGTTGAGATTTGAATCAGGGAAGGGGATTTACCTTAGGCTCAGGTACATCTATTGCTGTGCTCACAGTAGGTCCAGTGGGAAGCCTTGTAGGTATGGGAATGTGTTTGGTGGAGTGACCCATGGAGCTAGCTATGTTTTATAGATGTCCAAAACATAGGATATGGATCATTGTGTTGTATATTTAACACATGAGGACGGTAAGGCTTTTGTCTTTGAAACTTTAGAGCAATGGCTTTTTGGCTTCAATTACTAGTATTTCTTTCATGGAGTATTCTATATTCCTGCAACTGAGCAAATTTGAACATAATAAAATTGAACATGAGGAGAACAATAAGGTGTTTTGTGGTCTAGAAGCTGAAAAATACGGATTTTTACCAGGAGATCTGTGAGTTTTATATATGTTGCCGCTTGTAAGACCCGTAGGTTGAAGACCCATGAAACTATGTTCCATTCCAGATGGGACTGAATAACTAGAAAGCACATGAAATTCAGAGTATAATATAAGTTGCTATAGTAAATTTCATATTAAATCAGATTCTTAATCCCAATATTTTATTTGAAATGCAGATTTTTCACTTATGGTAATTTTCCACTGGAGCAACATCTGAAGCAAATACATGAAGAAGCGTTGGTAAAATTTGAAAGAATTGAATCAAATACTGAAATCCCAAAACAGAAACTCTGGGAAAATCCTGTAAGTTTAAAAAAAAAAAAACAACTCAAGGTTAATATTTTAACTGAACCTGCTGGAGTTACTCTTTTGTTTGGAATTATGTAAATGAGCTGAAGTACTTTTCTTTTTGGTTACAGTGGGGACAAACTGCAGGAATGTAGTGATTGCATGCGGCTGTTTGCTTTTATTTCCAGTTTTCAAGTCCCTTGTCATTTGAAGCACTGAGTCACTTATCAGTGGAAAGCATTTAGGGCTAATGATAGAAAAACTGATACTTAGTGTCAGGAAATATGCTTTCTAATGGTATCTAATCTTCCAAATATTGGTGTCAAAAATAATTTTCATATTCTCTCCCTCCCCCCTCCTCCCTTTCCTCCCTGGCTTGTCCAGAAGTGTAAACATTTCTTTGAAAAACAGTTCAGAATGTTATTTATGGCCAGACTTGCTTCAGCCTCTCCTATATTGTCCACTTTTAGAAACTGAGATACCCCTCACATTTTTCAGGATATCCTGTATTTGTATATTTGCTCATGGATCTTCAATTTACTCATGAGTATCTGTAAAATTATTTTAAATCATTGGAAAGATGATACTATGAATATGCAAGCAGTCATTTTTTGTTTGTAACTTCTGCTCTGAGTTTTGAATGCATAATTTCTTATATTTTATAGAGAGAACACAGGGTAACGTGTGGCCTAGACTCCTTTGCTGCTGATCCTTCCAAACAGACCACTGTCAGCGTTAGCTACTTGTTGACAGAGTAAGTATATAAAAAATTAAATTCTGAATCAAAGGCTCATTTAGCTCCTCGCGCAATGTGCAGGCATGTTACTTGTTCCTAATCCCTCTTGATCAATGTCATCTTTACGGGAAATAATTCCATAGGAAAATAGACAAATTCTCCTTTAGTAAATAAAAGTTTAATTTCTAAACAAAATTTGCTTTAGCAGATAGACACAAGGAAGATCAGGTGTTACTTTACAGAACTGTTCAGTGAAGGAGACATTTAAGAATATTGTCTTCCTTTCAATTCCCTGCCATGTGCAAGCTTTTCTGTATGACCCAAATTCTAACTTGCCTCTCCTTGCAGCCCAATTTAACTTGCTTTATTGGTAGTTATAGCAAATGAAAGGCACAGAGCCCTCCTAGTTCCATAAGGTCTGATGCTGGGTTCATAGCTCACAGTTATTTCTCCCTTGCTCCCTCTGCATTGTTTTCTAGAAGTCGTCGTTCTGAAATGGACTTGGTGATGCTGGGTATGACATTCATAGCTTGATGGTTTTTAAGAACTAATAATTTTTCTTCAGTATTACAGACACTTTTGAAACATTCACCCTAAGCCTGTTGTCTTCACTGTTGGTTGATGGGCCGAATTCTCCTTTTTACAAAGCCTTAATCGAGTCTGGTGTTGGTACGGATTTTTCTCCTGATGTTGGGTAAGTGTTATATTTCACATTTCATCTCTATAAGCAATATCAGAAAAGCTAGAAAACACTATTAAGTTGAAAGAACTCATCTCTCACACAGGCAATTTACACAAGAATAATCTTATTTGAATATTAAAACATCCTAAGAGTTTCTCCATGTGGACTATAAAGCATTCTCAAAATGAAACTTTTGGCTCATCAAAGTGCTTGGATAGAAGCTAAGTCACTTTAATCAAAATTGATTTGTTTACAGCTTACGAACGACAAAAATAGATAGATGGAAATAAAACATGGAATACCTTCAGTGCCTTAATTTACTTGGGTTTTTCATCCTGGACATTTAAGTATTATTCAGAAGAGTTTGTGAGCTCTTCTCTGTATCATCTTACCTTCTTTGCTTTAATTCTGTGATTTAGTATTAGGTAGGTTTGTCACAAATGTGCATTTGTGCAGTTAGGTGCTGATAACTTGCCGTCACCTCAGTAAAAAAGGGTGTTTCAGCTGACACCTGCTCAAACTGCAGCTCTCAGCCCATGCTCTGAGTGCACTTTGGGCTGTGGCTGAGGGTGGGTGCTTTATCTGCACCAAACTCAGGCTCAGCTGCTCATCGTGTTTTTCGGTTTTTTGTCAGCACAAAGAAAGAAGTGCGTTCCAGGCATGATTCGTCTGACTGATGTTTAGACTTGAGGATGACAGAAATCATGCCTTTTTCTCCAGTGACTCTCAAGTGTTTGAGAGGGAAACCTTATTATGCTCATCTGTGATTTTAGTGTCTCACTCTGCCTGGCTTGACCTCTCTTTACTTGAAGTAATTGGCTTTCTGCTAGTCCTGTGTCATGCATGCCAGTGCCATGGAGACATCTTAATATTCCAAGGCATGGCAGTAAAAATCCATCTTCAGACACTGAAGCAGTGGTTATGTTGTATTTTTTGTCAGCTGTGCCTTTTGAGGATGGCTGGATTGATACGGGGTTGAGCTGCACAGTGAGCTGGCTTTAATTTGCCTTAGTGACTGTTCTGATGAATCTATCTACAAGAGTAAGTTTGAGTCAAAGAGGAGAACTGCAGAATCCAACGCCTGAGCCTGCCATTGAATTCCTTCTGTGGTTTTTAGATGGGGAATAGCGGTTGTTTACGAGCAGATGAGCACCTATTGCATTTTTGTTGGCTTTCGTTTGAACTGCTAGATGTTTTGTATTTCTGCAAGTGCCAATTTGTCTCTGTAAAGATGAGCTCTATGATTAACCCTGCCTGACATCTTGGACAAAGTTATCTTCACTGTTGTATTTTTTTTTTTCAAGTGCAGTTGGTAATAATTGCAGCAAACATGGAAAACTTCACTTTAACCATTTGCTTTACAAATACTGCTTTAGAAGTACCATTCCACTCACCTTCTTAAGTAGAATGTATGTGTTTGGTGTTACATGCAGCTAAAATTTTCACCTTAAAATGGGACACTTCTTTACCTGAAAGAAATTGCTGATTTACTGAATGGGAAGACGAACAGAAAATACCAGCTTTTCTTCTGTAGCTGTTTTTCTTTCTCTAATACCATATGCTGTATGTTTTCTTAACAGTGGCTACTACTACTGAAATTGAACCAAAAACGCTTTTAAGTTCCATTTCTTGCCTCTTTGATAATTATTTTACTTTCTATCTAGCTTTTAAAACCTTTTGTGTGTGTGTATGTGGAAACAACAGGTATTTTTCCCCTTCTCCTGCCGTTGTTGGCAGCTTTAATGCGGAAGATCTAGTACTTGTCACTGAGTTGGTTATGTTTTATTCTAGGTTTAATGGCTCAACGAGAGAAGCTTATTTCAGTGTGGGTCTGCAGGGTATTGCTGAAAGAGACATTGATACTGTGAAACAGATAATTGATAGAACAGTCGATGAAGTTATTGCGTGAGTAATGATAAATTTTTAAGAATACTCTTGGCTAATATAATATGTAGACATGTAATAATACAGACTTGTATATAATAACATAACTTAAAAATTTAGTTACATTACAATAAAGGCACCAAAACAGAAGTAATATTATTCAATACTCTTTAAAACTTATATCTGCTACTTCCTTTATTGTAGTTCATTGTCATCTGTGTAACCTTCGGAGTTCAATGATGTTAGTTCAGTTTCTCTAAATGACACAATGTGATAAGATGATTTCTTATCAATTTTAATTCAGTGTGGAAGACATTATGTTGTAATGCTTCCTTCATTAATATAATAATTCATTTTCATAGCTTCACTTAAAGTGATCAGTGTTAATTGATGTGATTTCCTTCTCTCATCCCCGCTTCCCAAAGGAAAGGATTTGAGGAAGATAGGATTGAAGCTCTACTTCACAAAATTGAAATCCAGTTGAAGCATCAGTCTACAAGTTTTGGACTTGCCCTGACATCTGTAAGTCTGTGTGTGTTTTTTTTAAGAATGGATGAAAAAATTACTACCTCTGTCTTTATAAAATACGGGGTCATTTTATAGGCTTTTGTTATGTAAAACTTTTCACTCAAGGGCTCTTCCTTTGTCACATTGTGTATGACATCTTTTTTCTTTCTTTTCAGTAGCAGTCAGTCTGTCTCTGCACTTCTCACTGTATGAATTAATCAGGCAGTGAGCCTGTTGTCTTTGCCTGAATAGTAGCTTTGATTACTGTAGCACTGGTTACTTCTGTGAGGGTCATATCATGCTGGCTCTGGGAACTGTGTGTTTTGGCTAGATCCCTGTCTATTTTCTAAAAACCACATAGAAGGACTATATTTTCCTGTGGAGTTTAGTACTGTAGTGCTGTAAGTTAATTTCTGGATTCAGAAGGGAAAATGTACGTTAATGCAATTCTTGTCCTCAAATTTTGATACGGAACTGTTACGGAAAACACATTACACAGTAGAATGTTGTGTCTTGAAGTCTGCAAGTCATACTTGGAATGAGTCAGGTGCAGTATTTGCAGTCATGGGGGAAATCAGGGTCTCCTGCAGCCACTCATTCTGTAATCTCCTCTGTTCCTTTTTGCGCTGCAGCAACTTCAGTTCCTTAATCGCACCTTTGCTTTCTGTCTCTCAGGTG
Source organism: Origma solitaria (assembly GCA_013397895.1). Lineage (NCBI taxonomy): Eukaryota > Metazoa > Chordata > Aves > Passeriformes > Acanthizidae > Origma > Origma solitaria. Next base: position 2,260,909 of record VZRL01004872.1, read on the forward strand.
ATGTATATTCTTTGCGTGAGCAGGATTTAATTCCTAGATATTTACAGTTAGGCAAAGAAGCAGAACTGTGGATTAACAGGAGGTCTGTGAATGGGAGAGCAAAAACAAAAGCTCTTTCAAATCAGATTGCCATGCAGCCAAATAGGCAAATTGTGGATATTTAAATGCCTATCATGTTTCATGGTAAATCTGGCAAAATATGCGTGACTTTGATAGCCAATACTTTCTGGCTTGTCTTCAGATGTTGTGAGTAATTCTGTCTGATGAAATATTTATGCATATAACTTTATCTTGCAACATTTTTAAGTCTTGAAGTTGATTCAACTGCTGTGCCTTCATTCTAGAACAGAAAGCTCTTAAATATTTCTTGCTTTTAAAGACCAGTCTTGCAGCATTTATTGTTAATACTCCCATAGAGGAGGGTTATGTTTCAGTTTGTTTCCCTGAAGTCAGGTTTTAGAAGTTGACTTTAAAGATGTCTTGAAAGGGACCTAGTTATAACTAAAGTGATCATGGAATCATAGAATGGGTTGGAAAGGACCTTTGAAGATCATCCAGTTCCCACCTCCCTGCCTTAAGCAGGGCCATCAGTCGTTAGATCCAGTTACTCGAAGCACTTTTGACAAGTCCTCAAGCGCTTCCAGGGATGGGGCACCCACAGCTTCTGTCAGCAGCCTGTTCCACTGTCTCCCCACCCTTATAGAAAATAATTTCTTCTTTATGACCGACCTAAATCTACCCTCTTTCAGTTTATAACCATTGCTGCTTGTTCTGTCCATACAGGATGTGGTAAAAAGTCTCCCTTCATATAAGCCCCTTCATATATTGAAAGGCCACAGTAAGGTCTCTCCAAAGCCACCTTCTTCTCCAGGCTGAACAACCCCAAGTCGTTCAGCCTGTCTTTGTAGGAGAGGTGTTCCAACCCTTTGATCATTTTTGTGGTACTTCTCTGGATCTTCTCCAACAGGTCAATGTCTGTCTTACACTGCAGGCCCAGAGCTGGATGTGGTACTTCAGGTGGGGTCTAATAGGAGAGGAGTACAGGGGCAGAATCACCTCCCTCACCCTGCTGGCCCTGATTCTTTTGGTGCATCCCAGGATACAGTCGGCTCTCAGGGCTGGGAGTGCACATTGTGGTCTCATTTCCAATTTCTCATCTACCAGTGTCCCCAAGCCGTTCTCTGCAGGTCTGCTTTCAAACCTTATATCACTAAGCTTGTACTGATTATTGGCCATTGCCCCAGCCCTGGTGCAGGACCTTGCACTTGGCCCTGTTGAGCTTCATGGTGTTCACATGGGTGCACAGGTCCCTGTGGATGGCATCCCTTCCTTCCCTCCAGGGTGTCAACCGCACGTCTCAGCTTGGTGCAATCTGCAAACCTGCTGAGAGTGCCCTCAGTGCCACTGGCTGTGTAATTAATAAAGGTGTTGAATAGTACTGGACCCAGTACACACCCCTGAGGGACAGACAGGACCTGGTAACTGATCTCCCTTTGGATGCTGGCCATTGGAATGTAACTGCTTGCATGTCACCATCCTCCAATTCCTTATCCATCCAATATTTCATCCATCAAACCTCTATCTGTCCAATCTGGTGATGAAGGTTGTTGTGTGGGCTTGTCAAAGGTCCTGGGAAAGTCAAGATCGGTGACATCAGTTCTGATATTAGGAAAAAGCTCTTCACAAGAGGGTGGTCAAACATCGGAATAAGCTCTCCCAGGTGTGCTGGTTTTATCTGGGATAGAGATAAATCTCTTCACAGTGGCTGGAAGAGGGCTGTGTTCTGGGTTTGTGCTGATAACGCAGAGATGTTTTCTATACTGCTCAGTGTTGGCACAGTGTCAAGGCCTTCTCTGCTTCTCACCCCACCCCACCAACAAGGAGTCTGGTGATGGGCAAGGAGCTGGGAGAGGGCACCAGGAGACAGCTGACCCCAAATGACCCAAGGGATGTCCCACACCCTGCCCAGCAGTAAGAGCTGAGGGAAGAAGAAAGGAGGGGACATTTGGAGTGATGGTGTTTGTCTTTCCAAATCACCATTACATGTGATGGAACCTTGCTGTCCTGGGGATGGCTGAACATCTGTCTGCCTGTGGGAAGCAGGGAATGAATTCCTTGGTTTGCTGTGCTGCGCACAGCTTTTGCTTTACCCGTTAAACTGCATTTATTTCAACACGCGAGCTCCTTTACTTTCACCCTTCTGATCCTCACCCCACATCCTGCTGTGAGGGCAGGGAGACAGTGGCTGTGTGGAGCTGAGCTGCCAGTCAGGGATAAACTGTGACACCAAGGAAGTGGTCATGGCCCCAAACCTGTCAGTGTTCAAAAACTTCTTGGACAATGCTCTTAGATATGTGGTTAAACTTTTAGGCTGCCTACTGAGAACCAGCGCTGAATTGTTGTAATGACCCCACAGAAGCCTCAAATAAGGAGTGACTACTTTTATTTCAAGGGAGTTAACTCAAGCATGCTCTAAAAAAATACTGTGCTTTATATTGTATTAGGGAATTTCCACAGAATAGATAAAAATAGTTATTCCTGAAAAATGCTGAAGGCTTATGATACCTGCTTGTAATTAAAGAGGTAAGAAAAGAGAAGGTGGATTTGACAGTTGTGATGCATTTGGTCTTTTTATAAAGTCTTTTAAAGGCTATTTTTCATATGTCTTGGGATTTTTTATACATTGCTTTGTTTTTGTTTTTTCCCCATTCACACAGAGTATAAATGGAGAAGCTTTTGATATCTTGCACTTGTGTTTGTGGAGAACTTTCAGTAGCAACTTGAGCAAACTTGATAGTCCCAAATTAGAGAATAAAAAAAATACCCTGGGGATATTTCTGGTTATTCAGTATTTTCTTTCTCCAAAGTCCCATCTATTTTACATACTTAACTTGTTCGAGTCACTTTCCTATAAATCATTTCATTTGGCTGATAAAAGACTGCAGTATATATGTACAACTTTGTTTCTACCACCTGTTTCTGTTTTCGTTCTTTCTTGAGTGGAAAAATTAATTTTAAATGTGAGTGAGTAAAGAATGTTGCAGTATATTTCCAGATATAGACACCTATGCAAAAAAAGAGTAGTAATAAGAAAAATGGTGCTTTGGTATGATGAAACTAGGGGCAAGAATGGAGAGAACAGGGGACAGATGATGATGGAATAGAACCTTAATCAGAACAGTATTTCTCCCCCTACAGCTATGTTAGGACTGCTCATTCTATGTCTGCTGTTCAAGTATAAGCGATAAGGTGATTTTGGAACACAGATGCTGTCAGTTAGAGAAACACAGATGGATTGTCCTGCTTACCTAATTATTCTTTTCTGTTCAGTACATAGCCTCGTGCTGGAATCAAGATGGGGATCCAGTGGAACTCCTGAAGATTGCAGATAAAGTATCTCGGTTCAGGCAATGTCTTAAAGAAAATCCCAGATTTCTTCAGGAGAAAGTTAAAACATACTTCAAGGTAGGCAAGCTTATGGAGAGTTTTCTTGTATTAATTCTTAAATCACAATTTTGTATTTGAAGTTAAACTGAAGGCTAATTTTTTATCACCATATTGCCTATTTCTTGGTCTAGATTGAACGCATTTGTAGTGGCATATTTGAATGAAAAATTTTAATTGGTTTAAGTGAAAACTTCTCAAAATGGGAAAAAAAAATCTGGTTGGTGGTCTTTTGGAACCACACTTAACAGAACACTGATAAAATGCTAATGTTTTACCAGACTGTGACTTGTGATGCTCTAGAAGGGCACATGGGTGTTTCCTGATGAGAAGTTCAGATGCAAACAGAGAATTATGGACCTACTTAACTTGTTCCTTAGTATTGACATAGTGAGCTGTATCTCCTTTTCCTTGAAAAGGATTTGGTTACAAGTAAGATTGTCTTCGTGTTCCTCATGTTCATTGAATTTTGCTGTCAGTGCCAGTTACTTTCTGCTCTTTTTCTTCTTTTCCTCTCCATATGTTCTGGAGTTTTTGCAGAAATAAAAAATAACCAGTAAAGGAATCATAACACTGAACAGTTCTGAAGCCCTGATTTTTTTAAAAAAAAAAATCTAGTGATAGCAATGCAAAAGTGGTTTGGGTTTTTTGTGGGTTTTATTTGTTGGCTTTGTTTTTGTTTGTTTGTTTGCTTTTTCTGGTGGATGTTTTTTTTTTTCCTAGTCAACTTGCTTAAGTTGTTTTGAAAGGCAGATTTATTATAAGTAACTGTCACCATGATTGGAGTAAATGTTGGTTGTAATATACTCTAAGACAACAAGCGACAGTGGCATCAATTGAAATCAGTTTCCCAAAAGGCATTACTAGTGTCTGGAGGTTGTAGGGAGCTGTCAAAGTTTTGACTTGTGTGGGGAAGAAATACAGGTGCAGTATTTTTGAAAGGTGAATGTATTTTTGAAAGGTGAATGTCCTTTACTGTGCAGTTCTGTTGAGGGGGCTGAGGCAAAGGCATGACTCGGTAGAAAATTTTGAGAGCAGTTGGATGTTCTACCATCGTAAGATTGTGCACTGTTGTACCTTGTGCTGGGAAATTATTGAAGCAGACAAGCAGGGAGCAAGGGGAGAAAGCCTTTCCTCCTGTCCATTTTACTGTGACTGGTTAATTTTGCATTTCCCTCTTTAACTCTGTAGGTAGATTTCTGTAGTCTTTCCACGGGCACGGGGGAGATAAACTCATAAAACAGAATCCGATTACGTAGTCCTAAATTATTGGTGGTGTCTGGCAGTGACAGATGTTGTTGTTTGACTCCCACGTTGAAATGGGCAGTTTTTGAGGTCATTGTCTTTTGACTGGCTTCCCTTTCCTATTATGGAAAATAATAGAAGCTGCTTGTGTAATTTTGATATTACAATTCCACAGTCTGGTATAAACAAAGAAGAATTCAACAGCAGTTGTGACACTTGCATAATGCCTGGAGTTCTGTGGTAGCAAGGCTGATGTGTAAAGCATTTCTGAGCAGGATAAGGCATGCACATTTTACATCATATGGGATCTCTGTGCTCTCACGCTTGGGCAGGTTGAAAGAGGTGTTTGAACAAACAGTCCTGCATTTAACAAAATTGCCCATCTTAGGGCACTCTCCAGATAAAACTTAGGGCATATTGCTCTGTAGCACTTCGTACAGTTGTTTAACCTTGATTTAATTAAACTAATGAGTACTGTGTGCTGCTGAGGGATTCTGACTCTAGACTGAAACCTCTCCCAGAAGGCTGTTGGTGCTTGTTCTTGTGGTGAGCTGCCTCTTTCCCCACCTGCACAGCAGCTTGTTCTGTATGAAACCGAGAGTTCAGGTTGCGTGGTTGTGATAGTTTGATAACATGCAAGCCAAATGATGCACAGGCTGTTTTTGTCTGCTGCTGCTGAAGCAATAATCTGAGGCAAGGAAGTTGCCCTCAGAACTAATAATGCTTTGTTTTGGGATATATTTCTGCAGGATAATCTGCACAAATTGACTCTGTCAATGAGTCCAGAGGAAGACTACCATGATAAACAAGCTAAAATGGAAGCAGAAAAGCTGGAAAAAAAGGTCAATGCACTTTCTGAAGAAGAAAAAACCCAAATCTTTGAAAAAGGTTAGCTTGCTTTTTCATATTTTTATTCATGTAACAGTTTTTTGGCTGGTGTTCTGTAGAATACTTTAAATTCTCAGGCACTGCCCAGCATTTGCTCTGAAAAGGGATGGGGTTCTTCTGTTGAAAATTTGCGCATATCTGTTACGGGGCTGTGCAGTGCAGTGCTTACACTACAGTGTATGGTTGGTATAGTCTATTAGTTTTAACACTCAAAAATTGAATGAACGTCTTCATTCAGGCAGAAGAAAGGAAATTGTTTTAAAACACCAGTCTTCTTATTTTTTCCCATGTTAACTTGCACTAAGTAGAAGATGAATTCACAGAATCTGAGAATGGGTCAGGTTGGAGGGGACAGCATTGGGTCATCTGGTCCAACCTCCCTGCTCAGGCTGGGGCATCCTAGAGCGCATGGCACAGGAATATTCAATTTTCTCGAGTATCTCCAGTGAGGTGGACTCCACACCCTCTGTGGGCAACCTGTTCCAGTGCTTGTTCAAGGCACAGTAATGAAGTTCCTTCTCGTGTTCAGCTGGAACTTGCTGTGCATCAGTTTCTACCCATTGGCTCCTGTCCTGTTGCTCAGCATCACCAAACAGAACCTGGTCCATCCTCTTGGCACCCTCCCTTCAGATACTTACATATCATGTAGCTTGAAACTGATTATTTGTGTGTATGAGGTCTGCTCCATGCTCCTGTAAAACTTATATTTTGTAATTGTATTTCTTATATTTTCTGGTTAAAAAGCCAACTGTAAAAGTAACGCTATGTTTAACTTACTCTGGAGAATAACTTACGCTTGGAAACCGTGGGCAGTCATCTAATTTTGTTAAAGCAGTGTTTAGTCACAGAAATCCTCCAAAAATGTGGCATTAATCTTCAGAAGCTTTAGTGTGTGACAGGAGATAGAGCAACATGAAATCAGAGGAGGCTTTCTACTAAAAAAGATAAATTGGAGAGTACTCAGAGGTGACCAGCTAGTATCTGAAAGGCTGAAATGTGAAAATAATCACAACAATTTAGCTGCATCAGTGTTTTGACAGAGCACTTGAGTGAGAACTGGAGGGGATTGGGTTAGAAAGAAGCTTCTTATCTTCCGAGTCTGGGTCTATGCATGCAGAACTGACTGACAAGACGGATTGACAGGTGTCACTTCTTCAAAGATTGCATTTCATATTACTGTAAAAAGGTAGTGAAGAGGGGATTGGAAAGAGAATCTAACAGGAGTATTCTGTTTTGCTGTTGTTACATGATAATCTGCAAAATTTGCTTTAGTGAAACATTTGTAAAATTGGGGATAGAAGTTTCCAAACTTGTCTCCTGTGTTTTTCTGGTCCACATAATCTTAGTGGGTTTTAGGTTTTGACAGCATTTTAACTACAAACTGAAAATTACAAACTGGTATTGTCACCTTACTAGGTTTGGAATTAATTGCTCTTCAAAGCAAACCTCAGGATACCTCTTGTCTCCCAGCTTTAAAAGTGTCCGACATCGAGCCCAAAATCCCCTTCACTGTGCTGGAGACAGCACTCGCAGGTTGGTGCTACCACCGTCTCGTGTTCCAAAGCGCAGCGCTGTTGTGCTGTTCCCTGGCTGCTGACCCTGCTCTGGCCCCTTGCCCAGCACATGGACTGGCATTGTGTCCATTCTCTGCCCGTTTTCCTGCAGCCCAGCCCCTCTGGGCAGACACAGCAGTGGATCCACAGAGCCATCGCCTCTGAGGGGCAACATGGAACAGCCTCCCAGGCTTCCTGGGGCTGCCGGGAGCTCCCGGTGCCAACTCCCTGCTGCGGGCATGCTCCCACCTCGCCCTGCAGTCAGAGGAGTCTCTGGGTGGCACGTTCAGTGCTCTTGAGCAATCTCCCCACTTTCCAAAGGCTTAGTCAGGTTGCAGAACTCTTGGCAGCTGGTGCAGCAAGCCTTCCTTGCTGCAGGCCCTCCCTACCCATTTTTTACAGAATATGACATACAGGAGCCACGGGAAAAAAAAAATACTGTCATTCCTCGCAATTTCAGTGCAAGTTTTTCCCTGCTTTGCTAGTGGCTTCCCCGTGGATTGATAGGAGATGGTAGATCTGAATTTTGTTACAGTTCTGTCAAAATTCTGCAGGTGAATACTGTTCTGTAGTGTATTTCTAACAGACATTTTTCTTCAAAAATTACCAGCAAGTGTCAAGACTGTACAGTTTTGATGCAAAAAATGATCTGGTTTTGTGAAAATTCTTATGTGTATGTTCTAGTGGCCTACCTTGGGGAGAGTGTACAGTGCAAGAAGCTGGTTTTGTCTACTTTGAAGTGATGAAGGCAAAAATAAGAGAGAAAAACATCTTGACTTGTTCAGAAGCAAATTACTGCTTCTTTTATATGAATGTTATCTCTAAAATATGACCTCTGTTAGAAGAATTCTCTTTTTAAATTACCCTGATGTCCATTACCTTACTATGGACAGAAACAATACATATGTGTATACATTGTGTATATATACCCTTTGCTCCAGTAGTCAGTATAATGTGCAAAATTTAAACAAGAGGTGACTCTGAAATACCAACAGAAAATTATTCTTAATGGGAAATTCTTGTAAGAAATTGTTTTGCTTCTATGTGTTTATAATACAAAGCTGGTGGTTATTCTTTGCTTTTGTTTTTTTATCCCTAGCTGATGAAATTCCTGTCCAGTACTGTGCTCAGCCAACCAATGGGGTGGTTTATTTCCGAGCTGTTTCCAGCTTGAATACCCTTCCTGAGGAGCTCAAACCATATGTGCCACTCTTCTGCAATGTCATTACCAAGTGAGAGGTTTACCTTCTTAGAAGCTGAAGCAACAGACTGTAATACAGCTTGCCAAAATACTAATATTGTCTTAATAATTCCATCGTCTGTTCTTACTATAAAAGGGAAATGCTGATAAGTTGGTTTCCTGCAGAAAGTTGTCTTCTTTATTCCCCAGAGTTGCCAGGTTGTTTCCCCTTCTCCACCACTCTCTGCATTGCCTTTTTGCCCAGTGTCAACACAAGTATTCCCTCAACAGATTGGAAAATTTCTTATAATGAAAAGTAGCCTAGCAGGAATTGAGGTTTTCACTTGAATAGGCTTCTGGTCCAGTTTTGCCATGTGGTCATAGAAACAGTGATCCCATCACAGGGGAAAGATGAGCACAGAGCAGAACAAGTGACCTGGGCTGGGAGGAATATGTTCTTTTTATTGATGAGAACAGCTCATGTGATGTTGTTAATGTAGTTCTTATGGCTGTTGGTAGCAAGCCTGCACATAAAGCATGCTTTGTAATACAACATTTTAAATTAACAGGATGCTTTAATTGAAAAGCTTGGTGGGAAGCTTTTATAAGGCATGAAGTACTATGTTTGCTTGATAGTGCCCCAAATTATTTAGTTGATAAATTAGTGTTGTGCTAAACAGACTACTTTACAAATGCTACATGGGTTTTGCTTTTGGAGTACACTGAAAAGGGAAACAAATCTCTCGTTTTTACAGGATGGGATGTGGAGCCCTTGATTACAGGGAACAAGCCCAGAAAATAGAACTAAAAACAGGTGGTATGTCTGTCAACCCACAAATAATTCCAGATGACTCACACCTGGATGTGTATGAACAGGTAAGTTAATCATAACCTTGCAGATGTTACAGTTGCAAAAACAGTTCTGTAGTTAAGGGTCAGTCAGGGCTTCCAGGGAGAGGGTCAGCTAATGTGCGTTGAAAACTTTGTGTATGAAAGGACTGCTGCCTGTTTGGTAGAATATTTACATTAGATAATTACAGTAACGTAGTATTCTGTGTTAAGGGGAGAGCTTGTTGTGGGTGTTCTAAGGCAGTGCTTCGCAAGCATCTGTCACCATATTTTTGAGTGCTCCAAAATATTTTGGAAGCAGAGGGTAGAGGACAGAATGGTGTAGTGTTACACTTAGAGATTGCTGTTAACGTGTTATGTCACTGTTTGCAGCATCATTACATCTAAGTGTTGGGCATAACAGTTCTGGCAATATTCCTTGAGATTTTTTCAAACTTGCTGGGGGTATGCTGCCTATGAATCCTGGAGTTAAATTAGGGGGATTCCCTTGGAGAAAGGTGCACCCCAGAACAGAACTTGTACTTTATAGGAAAAAACACGAAAATTTGTTTCTGAGCTGCTGCTTGCTGTTGAGAAGGAGGAATTGAAGAATTGCCAGGCTTGCTTTGTGAGGAGGGCAGTCACATTTCATGTCTGCTCTGACTTCAGTAGCACAGCCTGCATCAGAGTGATTTTATGATGTGTAGCATTAGGTTGGCATCATTGCATCACTTCTGGGAAAAGTTACTGTGCATTTCTTGGGCCATTGCTTTGGTTTTCTTGTGTGAAGGGGTTTTTTTTGTTTTGTTTTTTATTTTTTCCTTCAGGGTGTGCTCTTTTCATCTCTGTGCTTGGATAGAAATCTGCCAGACATGATGAATTTGTGGAGTGAAATATTTAACAAGTACAGTATATTGGGTTTTGTTTGTTTGTGGGTTTGCATGTGTTTTGGGGTTCTCTTTTTCACTCTTCCCCCAATCATTCTCCTCTTCTTAGGGATACTACTTTGGGATTTATTTTCATAATTCTATCTTTAATGTCTTTCTAAACTTATGTATTGCATCAAGAGCATGACTGTATAGTAGATTAAATGGACAACCAAGAGTTTAAAAGCATTGTGTTGAATTTGGGATGATGAATGATTCAGTATAATAAATTTCATTGCTGTCCTTTTGCATGAGACCTGCTTCTATTCTTTTTCAGCCCAAGATTCGAGGAGGAGGAACATTTCAGAGTGCTGGTTAAGAAGACTGCCCAGGAGCTGTCAAATGGCATTCCAGATTGTGGGCATTTATATGCCTCTATTAGAGCCAGCAAAAACCTTACACCTTCTGGAGAGCTGCAGGAAATGTTCAGTGGGATGGATCAGGTGAGACGTTCACAATGCCCTTCAACAGGGCCCAAATCCCTGACTGTGGTTTACATGCTGGTTTTTGCTAATTCTTTCCATTGATGTAATCTGTGGTCTTTCTGCCTTCCCTTCCTGCACAGGTGAAGTTGATGAAGAGAATAGCAGAAATGTCTGATATTAAACCAATACTACGCAAACTACCACGCATTAAGAAGTATTTATTAAATAGTGACAACATCAGGTGAGTTCCAGCTAAAAAGAAAAGGGGCATTTTGGTTAAAGAGAGGCCATGGCCTGTGAATGTGCTTTTCTCAGTGTACCTCATTGATGTACTGGGGTTTTGTGAAATCGGACGTGTGTGGAAAAGCTATAGAAACATTAATTTAAATTCTCCTTGCTCACTGAATGCTAGCTATGGTAGCTCATTTTGTTCAGTTTTCAACTGGTATGAGAAACTCACAGCAAATTTCATAGGTAACTATTGTACCGAAAGTTTCTAAGTGGCCTGTGTGATTTTACAGAAATAGTCAAAATTCTGCTTTTTTTTTTCCCCTTCAAGGTTCCCATTAGACAAATACTGTTACATTGTGTTGTAACAGTTGAATATAATTTGGTTTGGATTTTTGTTTTGCTTCTAAAAGGAAAGCAGTGACATTCTGAAACCTGCTTTTTGCATATACTGGAAAAAGTAAGGAGACCTCATTTAGGTGTTTAATGGCAGATGCATTAGTTCCATTAATGGGTCTGTTTGAAGTGACAGACATTGCAAAGTTTTGTTTTTTGAAGCATGAAATGATAAATGAAATTATGTAAATATCTATACTGTTCAAATCCGTGGTAGGGCTGCTTGCAAAGAGAGGATACAGAGGGCATTATTTTCCTTCAGAGACATTTTTATTTGGAAAATTGAGCTAGTCCTGTCTCATGCACAGAAGTGGTTTGACAGCTTCTCAGCTTTTGGTCTGAAAGTGTTCCACGTCAAGCAGAAGAGAAGCTATTGGACTGTATTTTTTTTTCCACATCAGATGTTGTATTGAGTATTTTGCCTTTCTCTCTGTTAATGATTACCAGAGACCACTGACCTAACATTCTGATGATTTAATAGAAAATGTTTAGAAAGAGTGATAAAAATTACAAAAGACTCTCTGAAAACACAAAACCATATTAAAAAACTTGATATGTACTTTTGACAGATGTTCAGTGAATGCAGCACCTCAGCAGATACCAGAAGCATCTAAAGAAGTAGAGAAGTTTCTAAAGGGCATAGCTAGAAGTAAAAAAGAGAGAAAACCTGTTCGTCCCCATGTGATTGAGGTGAGAAATTGTCATTTGTGATTAGGGCATCAAATGCTGTTGACTTGGTCATGTCAATACCATGACATAAATTGTGCAGTCAGAAGTTTGAACTCAGATACTGTGTCCATACAGAGATGTCTGAAGAAATCTGCCAGGCACCTCTGTGATCAGCTGCTCTGTGTTTTGCCACTGTCTTCACTGCAATACACTGGACAATGGAAATGCTGTAGCTCAGCTGTTAAGCCTTACCCTGGGGTTACTGCTTTGGCGTGGGATATGGAAAAAGAACTTCTTCCTTTCCCTGTTGCATAAAACTGTAACTTCTTTTTTAGTTGAGCTTTACTTGAAATGTTGGCCAAAAGCAAATAGGGCATGATGTGCAGTTCCTCAGTTGCATAGAAGTTTGTTTTGTTATCAGGGTGTTCAGGACATTTGGCACAAAATATGCTTGATTCAGTGGAGTTGACAAAGGATCTGCTCTGTGACGATGCAGATCTGTCTTAATTTCTGATGAGACTGGAATAAGCTCCCAGTTCCCTACCCATGAGTGAAATGATAGTTTGTAACTTTATGGGCCAAATTTAATCTGAGTCTTGGTGTCTTGATGCCACATGACTCTTGGAAGGAAATTAATTTTACAATTGTTTAGGAAATATAAAGAAGTAATCGACTACCTGGCTTATGTTGGTGAAAGCATGGTTTGATGATTGCCTTAAACAGGTTTGAGTTGAAGGGGTTGTGTTTGTAGTAGTCTTGGTCTAAATTGTTAAATCATCTTTTAATATGAGGACTGGCTTTCTTGTAGAAATCTTCAGAAGTGAAACCTGTGGGAAGTGAAATGGTTTCTGGTTTGCAGATCACAAGGAAATTAGTTAATGTAAGTACGTTGTTGGTGGGGGATATTGGTATTACAGGGCTGTGACTGATGGTAATGGTCCATCTTAAGCTGTTACAGAAACACAGCACTGAAACATAATTCATGCCTTCAGTTCCACAACCAGCCATCAAACTTAATCACTTCCAGTTAGTCCTTTCCTTTCCTTGGCCTCCTCCATGAATGATTCTGAATGTGAATGACACCTGACAGAAGAGAATTAATGAAAATTAGGCGAAAATAAAGATCTGTATTTGGCTACAGGAGAGAAGAGCATTCCCTGAGCTCTCCTTTTAGGAGAGGGGCAGGGAGAGCTCTGCCCAGGTTTTCTGTGCTGACCAGTGCTGTACATACATTGCTCTGCTTGCCCCAGACAGAGTTGTATGAGGGGCTGGGAATGGAGTTTCTGAATTTAAGAAAGTATGGGGAGTTCTGAAATGGTAGCACAGAAGCTGCTGGAGGTGTGTAAGGGTCTGCTCATACTTAAGCGAGCACAAAAGCAGATGTTATGTGTGAAAGAGGGAAAGGAACAAGCTCTGCAGAGACCCAGAGACATGAAGAGGACTGGAAGTTTTGAAGTGTGGTTGTAAAGCAGAATTGAGTTTACTGCAGGGAATGTTGGAACAGAAGTTCATACTGTAGCTGCTGTCATAAATAGTGTATTTTTTTTGTGGGTTACAGTTTCTGACTCTGTTTTCAATGTCTAGAATTTAGTGGATGAATTGGGATACAATGTGGTGACCTCTATATGTGTGACACAGAAGTGGAGAGTTAGGAACAGGTGTTTCAATCAAATTAAATCTGTGGCCAAATCCAAACTCCTTGGTAGTGATTCGAATCTGCAGAATTGAGAAGTGAGGTAGCTGATGTATGGTGTCCCTCTACTTTAGTTTTCCAGGGCAATTCTTTGTACTGGATTGCTGATACAGGCACAAGCATAATGTCACTGGTTGTGGGGTATAATAAGTAGCACCTTTAGCATTTGTGTATCCATATGTTTGGCAGAATTTCCTAGTTCTCAAAAAAGTGAGAGTTCTCAGATGGATAAATTGTCTCCTCTGCTAACTGTGACAATAATGTGTTCTTTTCTTAGGATCCTACTTTCAAGCCATGCCAGATGAAGACCCATTTTGTACTTCCATTCCCAGTGAACTATATTGGGGAATGCATTCGAACAGTTCCCTACACAGCTCCAGACTATGCCAGGTGGGAAGCAGAACACTGGGGAGCTTCTCTGTGTGCTGCACAGTACCAAAAAAAAAAGGAAAGGGTTGGGCTGACTGCAGAAAATGGAATGTTGATAGAAAATTATTTGCAGTACATTTCAACAAAATCTTTATGAAGCAACTGTTGCATGGCTGGGCCCAGAGAAGCCCTGTAAATGTGGAGATTAAGTTATGGGGGGCTGCTATCCCCTGCCCTGGAATAAACAGCCCTGCCCACTTGGATGTCTCCTCAGTTGACAGTCCTATTGCCTGTAACAAAGTTTAGTGCCACTGTTACAGTGATGTGACATTATTCAGCTTTTATTAAATACGGAGTATTGCTATCATTACTGTTGTAGATTACAAGAAGCAGTGCATTGCAAATGGGGATCTGGGTGAGTTTTGGAAGCAGTTGAGACTATTACTGTTGTCCGGTTCACTTCACATCTTTGCTGCTTCTATTTCTCTCATTCCAGCCTTCGAATTCTCGCACGGTTGATGACAGCTAAATTCCTGCATACAGAAATCAGAGAGAAAGGAGGGGCTTATGGTGGAGGTGCTAAACTTAGTCACAATGGCATATTCACATTCTACTCCTACAGGTAACAGTGGGTTTGTTGTTTCCTCTTCATGGCTTAGAGGACCACTGACTGCTTTTGACTTTGTTGTAGCAGCCTTTCAAGAAGAAGTGAAATAAAACAGATGAAATAAAGTGGTTCAGTGCTGATTAAGTTAGTCTGCATAATAAACCCATCCTTGCTTTCTCACTTGTGTCCTTGGGAAAGCTTAATTAATCTCTGCTGGTAGAAACCACTGCTGCATCTCTGTACTTTGGTGTTGACTGTCTCAGTATCAGGTTTATGTAAAACTGGTTTTCACTTGTTTCTTTCTGGGTTAAGGAGGCCCTAAAAAAGGAAATTCAAGACTACTCTAAGACCATGCAGTAGAATGGTGATGCTCCCTAAGGTCCTGAGTTTGAAAATACGCAGCTTCCTTCAGCAGCTGGCTGAAATCATCAGAGATTCAGCAGAAAGCGTGGCTGGTGATAAGCTAGAACTGCTTTCTCTTTCTTTTCCTCTTTTTTGCCAGTTCAGAACAGTTACCTTGTATTTGGCTTACCAAGGCACTTTCAGATGAAATTTGAACTGGAGGTATTATAGTTGTAATCCCCACTAGAAATCCGTTGTGGATGGAGTCCTGGCTTCCATCATTTTCCTAGCCCAAAGGCAGCCTGGCACAGTGCTTGGTCAGGGTTCCTAACCGAGGTTTGAGCAGCCTGACCTTTCTGTGAAGCTTCAACATGGTAGGACTTGTCCTGGCAGTAGTCCTTAACTTGCCAGTAGTAGTTAACCTGTGGCACCTGTTTTACAGAGAGTAAAAACAGGTGTGGCAAGAACAGCAACTGAGAGAAGATAGGGCATATCATAAATATTCCTGCTGTGGGCAGTAATGGCGGTGGTGCTTTCTGAGCCCACTGTGAACAGTGCAGGCTTACCCGACCTGTTTTTTATTACACTTCTTTGCACACTGTCTTCTGCACCTGTGTGTCTGAATTTTCAAATCTGCTTCATTTGTCACACTCCTTTCTTATGGAAAAGAAACCCAAAACCAAACCCCAAAACCTCTATAATTTGTTTTTCCCCCTGTATGTTTGTGTGATGCATAGTAAATTATGAATGAAGGAATTTCAGCTTTTCATTTTGTATGACTAAAGTAATTAATTTTTACATTTTCGTTTTCTTCTAAGAGACCCAAATTCATTAGCCACTTTGAAAACATTTGAAAAAGCAGTTGAATGGGCCAAATCTGGAGAATTCACACAGCAAGATATTGATGAAGCTAAACTAGCAGTGTTTGCAGCTGTGGATGCACCAATAGCTCCTTCAGATAAAGGTACATTCTCATCATCCTCTCAGGACTGTCAGTGTTTAAAGCTAAATTAAAAAATAAATACAGGGAAGAAAATAGCGTGCTGAACTGTGTCAGATGATAAAATTTCTATTTGGCAAATGAGAGAGAATGGCAGTTTCAGTGAATCAGTTGGTTCTTGTTGCTCCCTTTCAGAAACACCTTATGCAGTGGAGGTAGATTGAGGAAATTACTTTAGGTTTGGAAAGCCTTCAGTGCAGAGAAATGAAAAGAAATAGTGGTTCTCTGATTCAAAAAGAGCTGAGGGATTATTTTCCTGATCCAAACAGGCATATTGACTGTGAATGTCACTAGCCTCTTGTGCATATGTTCTCTGAAGAAAAGACAGAAGTCTGTCTGCTGGGGTGGAGGGTGTTATCCTCTTTGCATATCTGCACAGTCATGATACCTCAGTTGTATCTTCACATCTTTTCAGTTTATTGACATGTAGCTTTGCTTCCCTCCCTCCCTGCTGAATTCCAATCCAAAACTTGACGAGTTTGAATGCATTCCCTCCCTGTACACAAATTACAAGGTTAAGATTAGCATTATTTTTAAATGTGCTTGTATTAACACTAACTTTTTAAACAAGGACACTTCAAATTAAGCCTTTACCTGACAGAATCTGGTTTTGGTGCGGGCAGTTAAAAAGCAATTGGTGCGAGGTGCACACGTGTGCAGTGTCTGCATGTTGGGGTGTTGGTGTCAGTGAGGGATGATGAACATTCTTGGCATTTGAACACAGATCTTAACAGAGCACTGAATAGGAGAGCACTGTTCCAGAGGCCTGGGAACTGGTGCAAGGAACGCCTGTCCCTTCATGCTTTTGAGTCACTGGGCCCTGCATGTGGATGTGAAAACTTACCTGGCTGGGAAGTCAGCCCTGCCTTGGGCAGGACATTGGACTAGTTGACCCAAGTCCCCCCAGCCACCTTTATTTCCCTATGGTTATTTACCCGTCAAAAAGCTTTCCTATGCGTATTTTGGATTTCTCTGGTTGTTCAAGGAGCCATAATTAGTATTGAAACGCTATAGGCAAGTATTCCAATAAAAGCATTAAAGCATTAAAGCATTTGTATGCAGATTTCTGTGTGTAGTACAAAAAAGTGATCAAACCTTCATGTTGCAGATGTATCACAACTGATTGGAAATCCAAAAAAATTTCTAAAAATAGAAGGTTTGTGAAATGTAGTTTGTTTAAAAGGTTTTTAGAAAGTACTGACACTCTTCAGAATTTATTATGTCTAAATTTCCTGGACCACCATTGTGTTCAAACTTTTGACAAACTAAATCACTTGCCAAAATACAATTGTTTCTTTCCTAAATAGGAAACTGTTACTACTTCACCTGGGTGTTAATTTATGCTGCTTGATTCGGTTAAATATTCTCTCAGAACAGTCTCTCTTCCTTTCCAGCACACATTCCTGTTGTAGTTTGCACTCATTCCTGCACATGGCTCTGACAGATTCCAGTGCACCAGTGCAGTGTGTGGTTTTGTTTTCTTTTCCCTAGGAATGGATCATTTCTTATATGGGATTTCAGATGAAATGAAGCAGTCGCACAGAGAACAACTTTTTGCTGTCAACAGTGATAACCTGGTTGATGTATCAAACAAGTAAGACTGTGCTCAATTGTCATATTTAAGTTACTGGATTTCTTCACTTGGCCTTTCATATTACTTCCACTATTTCCTTTTGTAACTTAGAAAAGGATGTTAAATATATCCTGCTTATTGCATGTTTAGCAGATGTAACTCCCTCCTGCATTCTGACTTTGTGGGAGACTGGGTTTATTTATTTTGAAAGGCCCAGAAGCTAACTGGAGAATGAGTACACTCACTATATGAGTTGGTTCTACTCCACTTGTAGCATTTTGTGTCTGACTTCTGAATTCCACTGTCAGTGTAAGAATTCCACTACAGCTAGGTTAAGGGTTAAGGAGAGACTGTTGTGATGACTGGGGAAACCACAAGTTGTACATAGCAAAGGACACTCTTCCTGAGGTGGAAATATTTTTAACTTGTATAGCAGAACTACAGATAAGTGAATGTAGCAGCTTCTCACTTGTTTTTTGCTTTTTTTTTTCAAGGTACCTTGGTGTTGGGAAGAGCACTCGTGGTCAAGCTGTACTTGGCCCAGAAAATGCAGATATCACCAAAGATCCCTCATGGGTCAAACGATGACTTTGCTGCTGAACATCTACACAAAACAAGCCAATCTGTGTGACTACAGCATTAGGGTTTTTTTAGTAACTTTTAGCAATGCTATGGTCCAACTGAAATATTCATTACTGTTTTTTAACAGTGTTCACCAAACCAGTTAGAAGCTCCCCTTCTCAA
The DNA here is from genome assembly GCA_013397895.1 of Origma solitaria. Classification (NCBI taxonomy): domain Eukaryota; kingdom Metazoa; phylum Chordata; class Aves; order Passeriformes; family Acanthizidae; genus Origma; species Origma solitaria. The sequence goes on from VZRL01004872.1 coordinate 2,279,019, forward strand.
AATAACTGTGTGAAAAATTTTCTAACCATACAGTATTTGAGAGCAAGAATTACATGTTCTGCATGGCAAAGACAGCCCTTAAACTTACTGAAGCCTCACACCTCAAATCACATATGAATACTATATAAATGAAATATTTTTGTATATGTAAAACTCTAGTTTTAAACAGTGTTTTGTTTGAAATCATGTCTGCTGTTGGATATATAAAGAACTGTGTCTCATACTGACAGATTTCATTGTGTGGTGTGGTAACTGCAGCTTCCTTTGCATAAGCCACCTCCAGCCTGAGGAGCCTGTGACAGTACATTCCACCAAGATGAGTGTACAGTGCAGTGCAGTGGGCGAATCCCTAATCAGTCAGGGGAGTCTATTTTACATGAAGTTCAATTTAGCGTGACAGTTAGGGCAACATTCAGTCATATTTTGGCATGCCACGATTTACTATTTTACCTCATTGTCAAGGCCCAGTTAAGATAAACTGGCATGAGAATAACATTTTTGTCTGTTCATCAGCCTCACTGCCCTTTTTGATCAGTATGGGGGGGGAAGGTGTTGTTAATCTTGAAGAAGCTCTGAGAAAAAGAAACATGAAGCAAGGAGCAGGTTCTGCCCTTCTGAATCTCAGCTAAAGCTGCTCTTCCCCACCCCCAAGAACTAGTTTCATCATTCCTTTAAAGGAGAAAGGGTTCCAACTCCTAGCCTAATCCTGAAGAAGCAATGAAAAACATGTGCTCTGGTGTGACTGACTGCTTCCTGCAAGGTTAGGGAAGGCAAAGGGGACTTCCTTTTTTCCTGCACTGGTGTGGAAAGAGAATCCTTCAACTGCTACTTCCCCAGTTGTTTAAAGGCAAGTGAACACAGGTGATGTTTGCAACAGTACTTTATTTCACTTCAGAAACATTAAGCACATCCTGTAACTCAACACGAAACTAGCCATCTACACTTATTTTTGGGGTGTAAGTACTCTGAAACAAAGTGCAGTAGATGAGTAACTTACAGAGTGCATAGAACAGTGTTGCACTTGCTTGTTAAAGGGCAGTATCAGTAACTGGTGTTTTTCCATTAGATGCAAGGGTTTGTTTCAAACATAACACACAAACAGGACAAAATCTGTGTGACAGCTGAACGTCTCGTTTCACATAAAGTGCTGGAACAATAATTTAAATGTTACAAAACAAAGCTGTAACGATTCTAAAGCATTGTTACTCACAATGTGCATCTATGACAACAATCTAAATGTGGTGTGTTTAGATGGCTCCGGTCTCAGCTTCCTTTGGGAGCATGGCCACGTGTTCCAGCTGGCCTGAGTCTGACACATCGTAGCTGGTCTTGTACTTGGCCAGGATCTTCATCAGCGGTCGAAGCTTCAGCCACCACTGCTCCTTGGGAATCCTGTGTCTGGCGGGGAAAACAGGGAGGTGAAATACATGGGGGTAAGGCAAACACCTTCCTTATGAATGGGATCAGGCACAGACCTTCATGGGGGGATGTAAACACACAAAATGAGGAGAAAGGACAAAATCCCGAAGGAATGAACACATCTTCCTGGAAGATGTTAAGCATAGTACCAAATTTGGCACCAAAATGCTGCCCCACTGAACCGAAAGAGAAGTAATTCTAGGCATTAGGGCAAAGGCAATCACACAGAAGTTATTTAACGGGACAGCAGAGTCCCAGTCTTCACCATGAGAGACTCCCAAGTGTGTAAGGAGGGTACAGTAAAAGCTCAAAGGGACAATCCAAGTGGATCTGTGTGAATGCAGGCTCGAGGCAAGGCAAAAGCAGTAAGTGTTAGGAAGTGTTTGTTGGAAGTGGCGGAAGGCAGGCTGTGGTGAGGTGTTTACCACACAGGCAGTGCATACGTACACAAAGTCTGTTTCACTCCTGAGCTCAGCCACGGGTTGGAAAATAAGGTTGCGTCTCCGCATTCCCAGCAAACAAACTGAGTCATCAGTATTGGCAAATACTTTTCCTAAAAAGAATTAAGTAATTCAGCATCTTTCTTGCATGTGTAAGGGCAAATACCATTTTTCAGTAATTAAACTGAAACAAAAATTTACAGTACCTTAACTTCAGCTACCAATTATTTAACAGAATGATAAAACATCACATTAGTGCTTTAATAGGGTTATATCTTTTTAGTTTTATTTTGGTGATTAGCAATGAAATTACAGTGAAGTTAAGCAACAAAAAGATTGAATTTTACCATCCAGTTTTAGATTAGATTTTAGGAAACAGTGCTTTACAAAAATTCTCAAGGAAGACATATTACCTGCATCTGTGTCCCATGAAGGCACCATAAAACAAGAAAAAACAGATGTAACTATACAAGAATCAATGCCTGCATGCATGAGAACTTGAAATCACGCTGGCTCTTTTGTCTAAGAGGATGATAAAACAGCTCTCTGAATTATTGACCTCACTCAAGTAGAAATGCTTATACTGCAGGAAGCACAGCAAGGCACTACTGAATAATAAAAACCCCAAGAGGCATTGACTAACAAACATTTGTATGTTTGCAAAGTGGAGTAGGCCTACATACTGATATACAAAGACAGTAACAAGAGACTGCAGCAAACATTTCCGCACCTTTCCGGTAGGTTTCTTGCAGTTTTTTGGAGATCCACTGCATAGCTTTTGCCGAAATTTTTGTCCCAAAATTTCTATCAAATGGCGAAGGCGCTCCACCCTGTGCAAAAATTTAAATTCTGGGTCAGTTTATCGAACCAGGATTTTTGTCTGTTTTATCTCTGCTAATGGCCTGCCATATCTCTTATTTCCATTTCCCCCACTTAGAAAATCAAACCAAAAGCCCCTCCATATAAACCAGTCTAAGGTGTTTCAAATCTGTGTTCAGCACCTGTAGAATTCTCACAAAATAAATACTACTTCTCACTTAGATGAATGGAGGGGACTGTGCACTTTCCTCTACCTCAGCCTTGGTGATGAGTGTAGCCAAATCAGGAATTCCCTCTGCCCACTAACAAGCTGCAAAGTGAGATAAAGCAATGCAGGTAACAGGCCAAAGGACTAGCTCACTTCTGTCTCTTCCACAAAAACACCCATCTGCACAGATTTTTTTTAATGAAATCTCTGCTCTTCCAGGGTTCAAGAGCCACATACATTATGGATGGACAGGTAAGTGTATTATGAAGAAGGTATTGCAATAATGATCAGAAAAAACGTGGAGTTATTTATTAATACAGACAGGAGAGGAACAAAAATGAAAACCATAAAGAATGTAACACCTTTAATGCATTTTTCCCTAAATTTTAAAAAAGCATTAGATGTTACTGCAAATGCTAAGAAAACCTTCTGAGTTGCCTACAAACGAAAAGCTACACTTTTTTCCTTGAGTCAGACTTGTTAGAAATGATTGAACAGTGTTTTGTGCATACAAAGTTAGTCTTGTCTGTAACATTAGGGTTTTATTTACCTGCTGCATATGGCCCAATACATTTTTTCGACAGTCAAACACTCCTTTTCCTTCTTCAGAATACAGCTGATAAATGAAATCAGTTGTGTAGTTCTCATTGCAGTTCTCATTTCTGTAACAATTAAGGCCATTTACAGTTAGCAAATTTACTATAAAGCTCTGGATGTCCTTTCAGCTACTGAATGGCAAGTGTTTTCCCTTTTCTGGCTTGGACATTTGCATCTGATCACACATGCTCACTTCCAAGTAACAGGCTCATGCTCTTTAGATTTTTATAGCAAAGGAAATAGTGTATGTGACACACTATCTTTACTAAGAAAGAATCTAGAATATAAGACAAACCCGGTGAGATATAAGACTGAAAATATGATTACAGAGCATATATATTTACACAGTAAGAAATAAGTTTTGGACTTGAACTTCCAGACAGGTCCCAGAATTGTCTTCTGGAGCAACAGCTTTACTAAAAATCTCATGTTAAAGGAATAACCAAGGAATATAGACTTGGACTGTCATTCCAAGTGGCCAAGCAGCCTACCTGGCAGGGAATGCTCATCTGTCACAACTACTTTTACCTACCTCAGCACTAGACCACGCTGGATACTGGTTTTCATTTTTTCAGTCAAGTGTTCCACATTAGCCTACAAACAACAAAGTATTTTTAAAGAGCCATACAGAACTCTAGAACAACTTTAATGAGCCTATATTCCCCGAGAACTTCTGTCAAATATTCCACATAAGGCATTAAGTGCAAATTCAAACAACTGAGATTCTTGGAGATACAGGGTAACATACTGTGCAGGGCTATTCATCTTAGGTTAAAACTAACATCCTTCTCTACATCACAAGTAACAGATTTTAGTAACAACTCAAAGGTGGTTTTTATATGCTATACTGGTACAGCATCAAGCTTGATATACATAAAAATACAAAAATTGCCACTTCACAGCCTGCTATTACTTCCAGTCCTGCGAACAGCTGAGTGGGTAAGTTCTGATTCATTTCACATCTCTGTGCTTTTCAAGGAATTTCAATCCTTTTAGGTTTGTATTTGTCCATGACTGCACCTAGCAGCAACTACCTCAGAAGGCACACAGAAATCCTGACAGTAGACAAGTTCCATATCAGCTTGTGTACGTACTACACCATAATCTGTAATCCTTAAAGCCCGAGGGCTTTATTTTAGTAACACCTTCAGACATGCTCTGAATAGCTGTGGTGACAGAATCAGTATTTAATAAACCTGACATACCGGTCTGTTCCTGTCCCAAATAGCCTTCTAACACAATTCTATCACAATGAAAAAATATTATTCTCTTGTTTTTGGCTTTGTTTATAAAACTACCCAAATCTGTTCATTTAATTTGAATTTCAATTTCAATTGGAAGATTTAAAATGAAACAATTAATGTAGTAGTGTTTCATGGCTAATACAGTAACTTTTGTCATTTAACTGAACTTGGGTGTTAAGAATAAACAGCTCTGTTCCTTTATATACTATCATGGCACAAGAACTGGCATGACAAGTGCAGCTTTTAGATCCAGCCTCAGCTGTTTTTGTTCTTTCATGTGCCATCTACTTCAAGTGAACACATTATCATGTACAACAGCTTTAGGTTCTACTTAAAAATGAGCAAAACATGCTGAATACCTGGAGCTCTCTGATATCAAACTGCTCTTCAAAGATGTAAGCAGCATCAGCTCCTGCTGCCAGGGCCCCCATGTTAGCCAGGTAGCCACAGTAGCCACCCATGGTCTCGATGATGAACACGCGGCGCTTGGTGCCGCTGGCTGACTGCTTGATGCGGTCGCATGTCTGCTCAGAGACACAAGAGTCTGAGTACACACTAAAACCCCTGATTTTTCACATTTTTCTATGTCATGCAACTTCATGTCACTTACTAGTAACAAAAAAAATAAAGCATTTATGAAAAATAAATATTTTAAAAATTCCAAAATGGCATAACTCATGTAACAGTAATAATTACCAAATAAAGTATTTCTTATAAATCATATACTGAACACCAGTGTCAAAATAATTTTTTTTTCTACTAGCAATTCTTAACATCTATTTGCTTCCTGCAAATACTGAAACAAGAATTCATTTTGATTTGTAGTGGCATTAACAGTTGTGTATCTGTGTTTTCTAACACAGACACAGAGATATAAATGGATTGTGGTATGAATAGATTTCTCTTTATTCATTATTTAAGGTTACTTCTTCTTAACATTGATATTAAAATCACTACATTCCCATGTATACTGAATTCTTAAGGCCTGAGCATGTACTGCCCAATTATTTTCTAATAATGATTTCCACATAAATATAATCCTTCCAAGCACTACCAGTGCATGTTTTGGAACCGTTTTGGTTTTTTACTAATAGGCACATACTTACTATAAGAAGACTGCAATCTCCACTTGCACCTTACTCTGACCAGCATAAGGAATGCTCTCTACAAGAAGATCTGTTGCTTACATGAAACCAATTAACACCAGTATTTATTAGAGCTGCCTAAGAGATGTGGAAAGTAACAAACACAGAGGCAATCTCCAGTGTGGCAAGACCTAGGAATCTTTGGAAAACACAGTAACTCAGGAAAACGCAGAAACCTAGGAACAAGGTTACTATCTGCCCCTAGGTTTTTCTAATACTCAAAAATCTAACAAACTCTACTCCTGGAATGAATTTTTCTCGTTCAAAGTTATTTTAAAGTTGTTGATTGATGTATCTTCCTTTCAGAAAGCAAGTAAGAGAAATAAAAAGATCTTATTTTCTTGTCTTAGAAACAAGTAAGTAAATAGGATATACAACACTTTGTGACAGAAGAATTTTGTGAAACTGATGTACTGTCCCAACATCAGTTCTGTTTAGTAAAAATGGAAATGAAAGTACCCGGGAAGTTTCGCATCTTGCAACGTGAATTATGGTAACATTAAAAAATCCCCATGCCTTACTAATTTTCCGAATGAGTAACTGTAGGTACTGTAATATTTGAGGTATTTCTGTTTCACAGTTTTTTAAAACCAGAACCTTCCTTCAGGTAACTGAAACTACTACTTCAGGCTGAAATTCAGATTGTGAGCAATATGGTATTTAAAACCATACCTAACAGATCACAGAACAAATAATTAACTGACACATGAGAAAATTTAAAACAATAGAAAACCCTAGAACTTCTAACATAATACAGTTTAATGCATTTAAAGACCAAAACCAGTGTATGCATGTATTTAGGTCAAGCTAGCAAAAGATACATGTAGTTTAACATACATATTTTATTTATGAATTAGCATATATGCATGTTATATTCTTACAAACAAAAGTGCAGCATTCACATGAATTTACTCAGACTAAGCAGAAAAGCAACTCCGTAACAAGTTACATCATAAAAGCCTATGCTTTCTATCAGTTTTTCCAAATGAGTTTTACGTGTCTTAGGTTTTACAATGTTCCCAAGCACATATACTTTCTCCTTCCAAACACTGTTTCATGAAAATTTTTGCAGAATACTGTAGCACTGAACCAATTTTAACTTATTTTTTTTAAAAGCTGTCTGAAACTGGATAGGTACTATATATGTATGTTTTAACTTACATTGTAAAAAAAAAAATCTTGTTTTCAGACAATAAATAAATACGCACATGAAGATCTCCACCATTCTGAGAGACTTAAAATATTTGTAAACCCCAAGATCTCAAAAAAGTTTTCCAGCTGCTGGTAATATAATGAAATTTTCTGCCTTTTGAGATTCTCCAAGTACTAAGCAAGGATGTAAATCAGTAGTTGCTTATGGGACAAATCACTTGGAATCTACTTAGAAGGGTTTCTATCCTTGACTGTAGAAAAGATGGAGCAGACAATTTCTACTATTCTTGCTTTCTCAGAATGACTGTGACAGAAATACCCAAATATGAAATTGGCTCAGATGGACTCTAACGAATCATTAATTCATACACTACACTACAGGCAGAAAAAGCCAGACCTCAAAAACCTGGTACAGATTTCAGACATCTTAAATAAGGCATGAGGATGCTTTTTGGAATTCCATTACTAGCTGAGCTTTTATATTAACTGATTCGGCTTAACAGAAAATCCTAATATTCAGAACTTCACCAAATCAACAGTGCTCTACTATTAGCATTAACTAAACAACCTAAAGACAATAAAATTCAAACAATGCAACTTTTTTTTTTACTGAGAGCATTACTGAAATCTATACAAACTGTGATTAAAATTGGTACCAAAAACAAGAGAAAGCAGCACTTATGTGATCGTCTGCTGACCCACTGTGTTTTCATGTTATTGCTTTTAAAAGTGTATCAGTCACAATTAGCACTTACCTATTTCTATAAATGTCAGGGCAAGGGGGAAATAGCTAAAGGAATGGTAAAAGTACCCATGTCCTACCTATGGACATGTGCTATATGATGTGCCCACACCACACCTTAGGACATCTCACCCCAGGGAGACCAGACCACCCTGCTCTCTGACACAGCTCCACCAGTTATCTACTGGAGCTTTTTCACTCTCTGTGTAAGTAACAATGTATGAAGCAGGAAAACAAACCTGCATTTCTCAACTCCCTGGATCTCTAGTCTTGACTTTCTTGGCTAATTATAATTAGTTATATGGCTTGCTAAGGATGGTTTTGATAAAACTCAGAGCTGGTAAGCTTCTCATTTATTTTTGCATTAGATCTCAGTTCAGTTCCCTTCGCTGTGTCTTCAGCAGAACAAACAGGACTGAGAGAGTTCCTACAAGAGCTGTAGCCAAGGGAAAAACCGTGACAGACTAAAACAGGAACACTGATTGTTCTGACCCTGCACTGTTTAGTTGAACTTAAGTGACAGACTTAACTACTTATACTAGACACACATTTCTATACACTTAATATATGTTAAGCCTCATGGAGTCTATGGGATTATTCATGTGTTTAGTGTTAATCATGTACTTAAAATTCTCTACTGCACTGAGTTGAGTCAGTAGTTCATCCAATAAATGGGGCATTTCTTTATAAAACATGTGGTCTCTTCTTTTACCTAAGGAATACACATGATAAAAATGAAACCAAAGCAAGCAAAGTATTTTATTGTCAGTAAAAATAAATACCCTAAGCAGTAATGCAGCAGTCTTGAAGAACAAAAGAGAGTATCCAAAAGTTAAGCATACAACAAAATACTTTTTCTAAGGTTAATCTTTAATCAGTCCTGGATAACCTCTGAAATATCAGCCATTAAAAAAAATACAGTAACTCAGTTATTTAAGAAAACTAGACATTTCAAGGTCTTTACGTATTCTCCTCTTATGCATTTTATCATCTAAACTTTTTTAAAAGAGATGCAGTCTTACCTCCACAAGAGAATTCAAGGCAGTGTCAGCACCAACGCTTAACTCTGTGCCTGGCACATTGTTGCTAACAGTAGCAGGCAAAATACAGATAGGAACACTAAACTCCTCAAAGCAGGAACGAGCCTCGTAGAGCTGCAGACAACTTTCATAGGCCTGAAGCAGTGGTACAAGCATGAGTGAAACATTCCTTGTCTTTGGACTGCTCTGCTACGACTCCTGGCATGTGATGGTAAATGTGGCTGTCCATTGGCCCAAGAAAATACAATTGGTGAGCTTATTTGGGGGTGGAAATATCCTGTACATACTGCAACAGTGCACTGGGGTTGCATTGGCACAATGCTCTTTGAAGAAATGCAGGGGATTAGTACGAGTTAGTAGAAACTGAAGGTGAAGCGTGCAAAGCGGACAGGTTTGAAGCAGCTGGGCAGGAATGCATGGCAAAAACCTAGACTGGAAATCATTCCAAGAGAGAAGACTTAAAGAACAAAGTCTGATACATGCTAAGGAGCTTAGAAAGTTAACTAGTAAAAACCCTTGCAACTTGAAGAAAATACTTAAAGATGCTTTTTAAAAACTATGTTATCCCAGAAAGTCAAGACACACATCTATCTCCACCAAGAGAAAGGAAAAAAAGATTCACCCATGCCTTCAAAGTTTCTATCAACATCACACATCTGCCTCTGTGCACACAGACTGGATGTAAGCCCAGAAAAGTCCAGGAAGGGTTCTTTGCAAAGCAGTTGTAAGGTTCTTGGAAAGATTCCAAACTCTACAAAATACATAATCCTGTCAAAAGGATTAGGTGTTCCGAGTTGATGCAAAAATAAAGGTTAAGATTTTGCAGCTGTTTTAAGTAAACATACGTTTTATTATTCCAATTATTTCTAATCTAACCTAATCAGCATCTCTCATGTATGGCAATTTTTCAAACTGTCTATGTAATGCCTCTCCACCAGAAAGCCTCATTACATAGTACACTACTTTTTCATCTCTTTCTCCCAGAAAGGACTGATGTTCACAGAAGTCTCATTTTCTTTATTTGTCAAATTGGTTCAGAGAAGCAAACTATTTCAGGTCAAAATCAGATACCTACTAAGGTTATCTCCAGGCGTCTCTGTAGAGTGACTGATTTAAGCAATAACTTAGAAGAAAATTATGGGGAAAAAAGCACTTCCTGTGAGAGTCCTCCTCTGGGCTTTTGTCCTACGTAGAGAAGATCCTATTCAGTGAGAAGACGGGATATTTATGGCTGTAGGTGGAAAAATGCAAACTGACTTTCTAAAAATTTCTCCCTTTTCACGTGTTTTGTAAATGCAACAGCTCAGTGCCATCCTTTCAGTTTGAGGATGAAACACGGCCTACAATATTGCACTTTCAGACCCAAAGTACTGAGAAGCAGTTCAGTTACAGGGGCCATAAATATGGGTGGTTTATTTGGGATTTGTTTTTTTTGACTGGATGAGACTTCAGTTAGGAAATTTCAGTAATCACCTGGCCCAACTCAGCTCAGTGAGGCTGCTTTGAACTTTTATTTCCACTAAAAAATAAAGACATACAAAGCTACAGTGGATTGGTAAAACCACACAGCTTCCTGGAGATCTGCAAAACATGCGTTTCTCTGAAAGGTTTTGTATGAAGACTTCAGGAAAACCAAGTCAAAGGGAGATTCAGAGCAAGAACTAACATAACTGGTTAGTCTGCATTTATGGTATGTTAAGATTTAGTTAAGATACGTTTTACTTGCATTAAATATTGCCATTTTATTTGATGCAAGTGATTTCAGCAAACATATCCAATGACTGTACCTTCACCAAGCATGAGCATTAGATGTTTATATGCAACGTTTTGTATCACTGTGGCAAAATATGAAAATGCTTTCAATATATGGTCACCTAATTATAAAGGGTAAACAAGAGATCAATAGTTTTAATAACTGGTATGCTATTATTATTTTAAATAATTACTACAGTAAGATCATAGAGCGATACTGCACTATGTTAATGGTTTAATAATTTCCTACCCTTTTCTTGGATTTGAGTTACTAAAAAGGTTATTGCAATAAGCAAGGATGCTTTATAAAAATTCATGCAGTCAAGCAAAGACTACCGTTTGTTGACTTTAAGTTGATCTAAATAGAAATGACCATTGAAGGGAATGGAGTTACTGCCTTTGCTCCATATCAGCTGTTACTAGGACCCAAGGAGATGAAAAATTAACAGGTTACCTAGTAGCCAGGGCTAATTTTCAGCTTCCTAGTTCAGAGTAATGTGGAGCCACATATGCTACTGAGAGGGTACAGGAGTCTGTGTTTTCCATGGGAAATGTGCAAAGACTGCCTTAGGGCAATCCCACTGTAGTTTTCTTTGCTCCTCACAGGATGTTTGCTTTTTTTTTTCCCTCACAAAACCAAGTTATCAGTCTGTACCCCCTTTTCCTTTAGTGAAAGGAAAATATAAGACTGTGAAAGAAACACAACAGCAAGTTTTATCTTCTCCCTTTTTCAGGTTCCATTTTTCTCATCTAGTTGATACTTCTTCCTTTCATTTCCCCATTTAATTCTGCATCTTCTAAATCAAATTAACTTTTTTCCATACTTTGTTTTGGCTCATCCCTCTTTTCAACAACCTCGTCTAGTCTATCAATAGTTTTTCTTTACAAATTAAATTTTCATTCTTCTAGTCTTTTTATGTTCTGCTGCTGAAAGAGTAACTTTTAATTTATTCCACTTAATTACAGACAAGGTTCCTACTTTTCAGTTCCACCTGCAAGATGTATTGCTAATGTCTCTTTGATCACTATAAAGTAATCCAATTCGAAGTTAAGAAGAAATTTCTACCCTTCATGGTTCTGTAAAAAAAAAAACCCAAAAAAAACCCCAACCAACCAAACAAATTTTAAAAAAACCCCAAAAAGCAAAACAAAACAAAAAAACCCCAAACAAAACAAAAACCACAAACAAACAAAAACAACCCCACAAACAAAACCAAAAAAACCCCAAACCTAACACTTCTGGTTGTCACATTCCTGAGGTCTGATATCCAAAATAATAACAATATCTTATTCGTGTCATTGAATTAGCTACATACTTGAGAATATACGTATTTTTATTACGATAGTTGTTTCAGTGATGCTTCATTTCACAGAAAATTCGAAGCTCATGTTCTTATCCTGCAATCCTAGAAGATTTACTTTTATGCCTACGTATATCAGCCTTAAGCATATTCTTTTCAGGTAGAGACATCCAGCTTTCCCCATGTATTTTATATTAATGTTGTCATTAGCAGTTTTTCTAATATTCTGAAAACTGAAGTGAAAAATACAGTTTATCATAAATTAAAAAAACTGTTTGAAAGAGAAATCAAATTTGAAGCCTGTATTTTTAAAAAAAAGTGGAAAAAACTGAACATTTCCAAAGGGTCCCATAATCTGTTATAGAGTCTAAATTAGTTATTGAGAAATGTAGAATCCTCTATCTATGCCTTTGTGAAGAGCACACTCTCAACTAATCTCTCATTCAGAAGTTAAGTACCTGTTAAGCCTGCTTTTTTATTGTTTTTCTTTTTAAATGCAGAATTTTAACGCATTTTATCTGCAAATGTTTCAGGGTACTATTTACACACCTTGACAAGTTTAAACAACTGACAAGTGTCTAACAATGCCAAACAATAACAAGCTTTCATTACCCAGCACGACTGTACTTACCTTGCTGGAGGTAGGCAAGATCACACAAGCAAGAACAGTACCACAGAGAAACTAAATGTGATGACACCTTGGTGTTCAGAAGAGGTTCTACTGCTCTGAGAGCGTTGCAAACTAAGATGCATTTATTGTGGTAAGGGGAATAAAAAATCACATAGAAACTAGATATAACGGATATTCATGTCCACCTGCTTTTGCTTACCAGTCAATTGTATGATGTGTACTGAGCCTATCTAGTCACATTTAACAGGGGACACAGTTGCTACTGAACCTGATCTGAGCATGACACAAGAATGAAAGGATGTATTTCTTTCATTGGCAGTTTTGGCGAAGCATGGTCAAACAATCAGAGCAGAAAACGGAAAAGATACCAAGAAAAAATGTTCTCCCAATGCAAAAGCCTGCTTCTTCCAAAAAAAACCAAACCACAACCCAAATTTAATTTTCCACTCAACTGAATCTAAATCTTGCAAAGCCATTACTTTTCACATTTATTCCTGAGAAAAACCTAGGCAAAATAAAATGCAAAATAACAAGAAGGAAGCCATTAGTAAAAAAATATTCTTTTGCAAAGTTTTCAACAACCGCATTGAAAATATGGAAATACAAACAATTTATCTAATGAAGGCAAATGATATCTAGAATCCTAAATATAAAGCAAACCACAGCAAGAAGGAGACTGACTGACTGACTACAACAAATCCCCTTTGCATGAAAGAACCTATAAAAAGAAGTCAGTTAGGTTAACAAAGCTTATGAAGATAAGAGAAGAAGGAAAGTAGATGTTATGCACAATCGTTTTACTCACCTTAGTTTGTGATCAGTCATTTTGGAGGGATATTTTTATTTACCAGAACTGGAAACAACATCAACATTTAAAACCCAAGTTGTCTATAAAGAATACATCCAATGAATTTCAGTTAGCTTACAGTCTTTTTCAGGAAACTGGAATTTCCTAACTGAAGGGTTTCTTTTAACAAAGATAAAATTATTTATATTGGAATGGCAAAAAAAAAAAAAAAAGAAGAAAATTAAGGTAGTGCATTCGAAGTCGGTAGCATTTGAAGAATCCTTGAAATGAAAAAGCTGTCATAATTAAAATTTTCAAATACATTTAAGTGATAAGAGTACTGTCCTTTAATTTCCAAAAGCAACTTGAAACTCTTTTTGTCCAACTGACTATGCTTTCTGCTCAACTGAGATTAGTATTAAAGAACTGAGGAATGGCTGGGGTTGGAAGGGACTTCTGGAGATCATCTAGTCCAACCCCCTGCCAAGGCAGGATCAGCTAAACAAGTGACATAGAAACACATCCAGGTGGGTTTGCATTATCCCCAGAAAAGACTCCACAACCTCCCTGGGCAGCTTTCTCCAGTGTTCTACCACACTCAAAGTAGAGAAGTTTTTTCCTCATAAGAGATTTAACATTCAATTTTTAGTTTATGTTGTATTACTGGATTTGATTTTTTAGAAAAATACTTAACATGTCTCAACCCTTTTCATTCAATCTTCCATTAACAGAACAAATGTAATTCCTATTATTAGAGAAATATGGATCTTACATATTTTCTTAGAGAAGTAAAGATGTTACATAACAAACGACCTCCTTCTCAACAGGGCAACTTTCCTTCAGTTTGTTGCAGCTGGGTATACTGCAACTCTACATATAATGAGTGCAGATTTTTTTCCCCTCTACAGTGCAAATGATCCTCAAGTCTCAGCATTAGGTTTCTTTTTTCCTTACACAACAGACATGCCATCTTATCTTGCAGTTCAAAAATGCAGAGATCATTGCAGTTTCAGTAGAAATGTAGTGGAAGCATTTGGGATCCTAGACTTTCTCTTTTCTAAATTGGTGTCACGAATGTGGCTATATCAAGTAACTATGATTTCCCAGATCACATTTCCAAAGTTCTGGTCTACAAAAATATCCAGTTGTAGCCAATTGAGTTAAGTTTTAAAGAGATCTGCATTGTTAGTATGAGCACACACCAGAGCACACTTACATCAGTTATAGTGTTCAGAGCAGTATCTGCACCAATGCTGAAATCTGAACCAGGTACATTATTGGATACAGTTGCAGGAACCATAACCATTGGAACACAGAATTCCTCATATTTCTCCCGGGCAGCTGACAATTCCAGAAGTCCAAGGTAAGCCTGTTGGGCACAGGCATTGGATGAAAAATTAGGATGAATAAAGTAAGGGCACAGTTGGGAGCGACAAAATGGGAAGGGCCACAGAGGAAGCCATTTCTACCACAGCACACTTCAGCAAGCCAGAGCACTAAGGAATCACTAAAATCTAACACAGACAAAAAAGAAAGCATTAGAAACAGGCATACATTTGAAAACAATAAACAGAACATATGTTCTCTTGAAAGTGATTAGTTTAGACACCACAAAGTGCTTTTCAACAAAACAAATAAGCTCCCCAATCTTCAGGTACTGTTACTCCTGATTTAAAAATCTTAATATTCCAGAATTAGGGTCACAGCTAACAGCTTGGACAAAAAAGATGATACATTCTTTACCAAGAAGTAATGAGCACATTCTTCTCTGCAAAGAGTAGGCAAAATACTTTCCTGAATCAAAATTTCAAAAATTATTTTTGTAAAACAAAGCAAACATAAAATATAGAATAGATCTATAGAATGGATCTCTAGATCTATTACAGATTTTCAAATATACTATGTGAGAAGAGTGGCTTAAATAAGGAACCACAGTGCAATTTCTATTAAGAATCAAGAACTTCTGCAAGTCTGTTCTAAGTATGGATACAATATAGACTGAAACTTTCACTACAGAAGTTATTAATTTCATACAATAAACTATAATGCTATCTCATCTCATTTATCCATTTAGCACATCTGTTTAGCAGTTCTAGTGACTGTCTTGAATGTCAGCTTTCCAGAGAACCAGTGACTGACAACACTTATGATTGTAAACACTCTTTGTGTTATGTATCAAATATAGATACAGCCAAATGCACTTTACATGAAGATTGGGTAAAATTCAAAACAGACTATTAATTTTGTTAGGAATTCTACTCTACTTAGACATCATTAGATATTTCAGTGTACCTCAAATCCACCAATAACCATAAGGGCGTTAATGTTGTTAGTGCGCATCTGTTCAGCAATCTTCTCCAAATATTTCGCAGGAAGAGTACTAAAATTCATTAAACCAAAAGAAAAATAAAAATAATTTACAGACTCTGAAGCAGTAAGAACTAATTACTAAGCTGAAACCATAAACTAAGCAGGCAACACAATGGTTTTTGTTTTACGTATTTATCCATACAAATAATTCTCCCAGAATTGCAATACTTTAAAGTGTAAGGACCCCAGGAAATGTTTAAGTTGAGGCCCCAACTCCCACTCTTGAGTTGGTTCAGTACTATAAAGACACCCAAGTTGGAAGACAAGGATTGGAACAAAAAACAATCGAAAAAAAACCCCAATGTACAAAAACTGAGGACTTTAAAACATTCTGTGGGAAGAAAAGAGCATGAAATCATACAGTGGTTATATAAAGCACTACAATTCATCATAATAATTGACAAAAATAATGATGTTACCGTTTTGTACCAAGAATTGATCCTCCTTGACCAGTCCAGCCTCCAACATCTCCCCAGGTAATTTCCTTTATCTTTGAATAAAAGTAAAAAAGGAGATTTTGTTAGGTGATTATCCAATTACTTGAGTTGCAGCAAACACCAGGTACTACTTCATGAAAAGTTGTTGGAACAAGCTGCTGGGCGCAGACATAACGAAGACTGAAGGCAGCAAAGAAAGAAAACAGCTTCGAGTTTAACTCCATTTCTCTTGAGTTACTACCAATCCCTTTCCAATCCATTTGTTCTTTCTTCTTCCACACCAAGATGAACCCTGCCTCCATGTTTCGTATCTCGATCCTATTTTCACATGTTTTCCCACTGAACGCGAAGTACAAAAATCTAAACCTAGGTCTTTGATGTAAGTTTTGGGATCAGTGGCTCCAGTCAGGCATAGAAATCGTTAGTCTTGCATTCAGTTTTTCTTCAGTACCCCAACCAATACTTAACATTTAAAATCAGGGGAACAGAAGAATCTAACTTACCTACGGGGAAAAAAAGCTTCCTCCCTCAATAAGCACCATTGCAAAGTTTCTTACAGCAAAAGAATACAGGTGCAACAACTCAATGTTCAGAATCAGAGATTATTCTGTTATACTGTGAAAACCTACAATATATGCTAAATGTTGACCACAATTCAAAGGTAGGATTCATCTGCATTGACTTTGTAGCTCTGCAGCATGAGTCAGCATAAATGACTCTACAGACCTGAACAGTTGAGAAATACAGTTACAATCTAGGTTTTAGATCCTTACGAAATGAAAGAACTTAGAAAACCAGTTTCTCTCAGCAGTTATGACAGAACATACCTTCTAAGAACATGAACAAAAGTGGTGGTGTGGGATGGGGTGCATAACACTTGGTAATGCACACATGCCATACTGACCTTCCCTCTAGCGAACCCTTCAAAACCATCAATGACAGCATATATTTTGTGCCCTTCAGTCATGCCAACTCTCACTGCAGCCCTCACTGCGGCGTTCATTCCAGCTGCAGGGGCACCAACATTTAGAACTGCCACATTAAAATTAGTCTGTAAGATAAAAATAATATTAATAAGGACTTTAATTTCTACACCACGGTTAATTTGTACATCATGTGCAGTTGCTAAATACTAGAATGAAGGAAAGGAAATTTCAGAGCCCCTAAACATATTGAAAATTTAAAGTTAACTAGAAGGTGCAGACACATTTCCCCAGTCACAGAATAATATCAAGGAGACAAGCAGTTAAAAAAAAAGAATGTTTGTTTTTAAATAAGACTTTATCATATTTCCATTTCATTTGCAAATTAAGTTGTTCAGGTTTTTGAATTCTAGCCCAGGTTCAAAAAACAAAATAGGATCACAGAATGGTTGGGTTGCTCAGAGCTCTACCCAGCCTGGCCAGTGTCATTCAACCAGCTTCAACTTACTGAACAGTTTTTAGTTTTCTTGCACACACATCAACAATAGGAAAAAAAAAAAGTAGAAAAACAGTAGAAACTGATTATAGCACCACAGCACTTATGTGAATATTTCCAGTACAACGTACAATGCAGAGTGGAACATACAAGTTTTAAAATTAAGGTATTGGCCAGGTTTTTCAAGCAGCTAACAATACAGTAGCACTAAGCATCTTTCCCAACACCACACGTTTCCAGATTACGGCAGTTTCTAAAACTTTTCTTAAGGACTCAAAGTTACTGCTTATAGACAATGTCTCCCCAGGTTTAATGAGTATCCAGGTAAGTGGCTGATCTACTCAAACTGAAAAGTCTGAAAAACAAAAAAACCCCCACAACACGAAATAATAAATATTTTGGTTTATAAAGCAAGAGTGCAACTGGGTGCAAAATGCCAAAGCACCTTTGATTAAATTTTAACTGCTTTGCATGAAACATGGATCTGTGTACAACACACCCCTTGAAATGGAATTCTTATTTCCAGATAAATCACAGGCTACTCTCTGTGATTAAGAAACTGTCAGGTAGTATAAATCAATGCAGTTTCACTGACATCACTAACAGTTGATTTACAAGAGATATAAATATAATGAATAACCAGAAAATAGCAAAGGCACTACTATTCATTTATTTTGTTTAATTTTTACAGCTTCGAAATTAATACTAAGAGAAAAATGTAAGTAAAGAATTTAAACTTTACATGCCTGAACTTTCTGGGAAAGTTTAACTACTCTATATGAATTTAGCAAAGTCAATTTAGACGACAAAAAAGTAGCAAGAAAAATTGACAGCCTGAGCTCATACACTAAAATCCATCACAGTTCAGGTCAGCAAGATGACCCTCAACTGTTCACAACTATTGACATGACACAATTGTAACAATTTAGTACTGCAGAAGAGGAAGAAGTTATTTAGCTTTATTCTGGAATATTAGAATGCAAACAAAAAAACCAAAGTAGAACAGTTTTTAAGTAATGATCACGGAATCTTATGTGATAAAAAAGAAAAACAAAACACACCAAGAAACAAACAACAACAAAACAAACAAACAAAAAACCCAAAAAACCAAAAAACAAACAAAAAACCAATGACCCCGCAAAAGATCCTCAAAAAAAAATACACAAACCAGATCATATGTTGTTTCCTTTTTTTGGCTCTGATACATTCAAAGGATTGTAGAAAAATGCAATGGAATCACAAGCAGCAAAATATAATGTGTACAGAAGCACTGCTGAAGCAGAGCATTCAGCTGACTCTCCTGATCGGATCAGCTTAGCTCTTTCCTCAATTCCTGTGACATGTACATTTCATCTACTTTTTAATTCCCATTCAACCTCTTTTACTGAAGGCACACAGATTTTGTTAGTATGGTCAAATCCGAGTAGTTAATAATTACACATGGCCTACATTTCTATCTAATGCCATTTATCACAGAAGGTGTTGACAAAAATATTTTAAAAAAAATATAAAAGCCCAGTGCTAACAGTCCTGGATTTGCATTGGTGTTTAAAAAAACCCCACCACCCAAACACCTGATCTGGCAAAGCAAATGCTAAATATCCACCTAAAGAATCCTCAATTCCTTGTTCTCTTGAAGGTCAGTCTCAGGTCCTTACTTTATTGTCAAAGCAATTTTGCTCCTCAACAATATTGAGAAGCAACCAGTAATCATTACTCAAATATTCATTTGGGAATAAGATTTCTAAAAAATGTAGCAGCAACATCATTATGCAAATAAGGCAACAAATGGCCAGAAACCACAATTGAAAGAGGAATTAACAAGTGAGATGACATACTCACCAACTATGATCAAACACAGAAATATTAAGTAAACTTTTAATAAAAACAAAAAAATTCCTGTCTAAAATTTGTTTGCACACAAAATTTAGTGTCTACTTCCTAATAAATCCAAATTTCCTCTTATACAAAACTTAGAAACTACAAAGAACTAAATGTCCATTACTGTATTATGCACAGTGACTTCTTATATCAGGTAAAGGTGATGTACTTGTCCTCAATATTACTTCCCATGAATTCCTAGACCTACCCTTGCTCTTGAGTGGTTTTACCCTCCAAAAGCAAGGGTTAGACGTCCTTTAATATTGAATTTTCCTTTATCTCAAGATTTCAGAATCTTACTCATGATCTTAAACATCACCCTTCCTTCTCTCCATTGTGAGGAACAGAGGTCAAAACAGTAAGTAAACAGGACCAGACACTACAACAATTGGGACCAGATGTACATCCACAACAGAAAAGAAAATGTCTACACAGAAATTTTCTAGTTACAATAGTATTTTACTTAAAAGAAAAGTTATTTATTATTAGAACAAACTAGTGTGCTGCAAGCATCTTTATAATATTTAATTTTATAAACGACCCCTTAATATATGTTTGATGGGAAAAGCAGACATGCATTGCACACTCTGAACTCCCTTACCTTTGGAAGCTCAGCATCTGGTTTTTTGTGCGACAGTAATTTGTACGTGTTAAGGTTGTTTTCAAAGCTCCTAAACAAATAAGCAAGTAAGGTAAGCAAATAAAATAGTAAAATTTTAAATTCAAAGTTATTTTAAAGGAACATTTGAATTTTTCAGAAACTTAAAAAAACTGCTGTGAAATATTAACACCAGTGCTATTACAAATGCAAAACATGGGAAAAAAACTGGAAATGAGAGAACAATGAAATATATTCAGTTCCGTAAGGTAAGAGTCATAAAACACCTATGTAGCGAACAAATTAGTTTTCTAGATTGAGGAGAAGGCATTTTATTATCAAATGACTTGAAACAGATACCACTCTCCTGGCAAGAATGAAGAATACCTCCTCCAACATTACTGCTGGAAAACTACCAACTACTTACAAATAAGCTCACGGGACTGGTCTCAAAATCTTGAATAAACAAACTTACGGTTGTTACCAGTCAGCTCACAGAATACAAAAACTCTTTGCTTTGTGACCAGTTAGCCTAGGAACCATCACTAGTCCGACACAGCAGTGAATTACAGTTTGCTTTGTTTTGGTTTTTATCCAGATAAGAATTTCAATTATTCTATTTAAGCAACTCTTCTGTCTCCTCTCATCCTCAAACCCATAAAACCACACAGTTATTAAGATATTTAAAATAAAACGTCACATGTCAGCATAATAACAAAGTAGCTCAGCTTTTCTGTAGCAAATAAACTGAGGTAAGTATTGGCCATACCTTCCACGAAGCTTCACAGCCTCAAGAAATCTTCCCTCGTCCATGGCTTTCTGTACTGCTTGAGTCTTGAAAAACACAAGTTGATTACTCAATATATTTTAAAAACACAAGAAGTTGATTATTTAATATATTCCATGTATTAATACATTTCCACAGTGAAAAAAGAAATACTGACAATTCCTCAATTTATGAGTTCCCTCCCCTCCTAGCATGAATTACAGGGTACAGGAGAATAAAGTAGAAACAAATCTCTAAAGCTTTCATGGGACAAAGAAATCAGCATATCTATTCTGTATTTTCTTTTTTTCATTTTAAACTGAGCAGTTTATTGCAGAAACCTGACTTTTGTATGACATGCAAAGGGATGCAAGCATCTGAAGAATTTGTTGTAACAATAAAAACAGAAGATCTGAGATAGAATTTTATAACAAATGAAAAAGATATGTATTTCTTATTCCTTGACAGTTTGCAAATAAATAGCAACACACAGAGAACATACATGAACTTCATTATTCATTCCCAAATATGGAAAAGTGCTGTACACATTCCATCAATGTCCTAATGAGAACAGCCAATTATTGTACATAGTAGTCTGTTGTAGTAAATAAATAACATAAACTGGCTTTTTGCCAGAACCTCACCATCTGCACACACTCCATCAGAGGCAGACGGACAGCCTGGTTTCCAGACAGGGACACAACACAGGCAGGGGTCTCTGGAGTAGCTTCTAAAAGGGCAAGGACAGCTTCCACACCCATACGACTTGCCTGGAAATAAGAGAATCTTTGAGTGTTCAAACAAACACTTAAAAGCACAAGGCTTCCAATCACAGAAATGGTCCTGATTTCTCTGTAAATCAAGCTCAAACCAATTACTCCTTGGTAAGGCGAAAATGTTGTGGGCTGTTTATACCCATAAGTATGGGTAAACATAGGATTATGCTTCACATTTTAATCCTCATATAGATTCCTTTACACAAAGTGCTTCACTAGTCTGATTTTCTGCTATTCAGACAGTTAACGTGAGATTATAGTTTGATTTGTCAAGTTAATCAGGTAAAGAACTATCCCACCCCCAAATTAATAATCAAAATGCAGTTGGCATTATGTGGTGCCATGAGCAATTATTTTGGGAATACTCACAAGAATTCTGTCAAAAGCTGAAGGGGTTCCACCTCTTTGCACATGGCCCAGGATGGTTACTCGGGTGTCAAAACCAAGTCGCTGAACCACAAGCTGCATAGAATTTCAAAATACAGAGGGCTTATCATTTATCACTACTTTATATACACGTTAGCATAAAGTACACCTAACACCACATGGTGCTAAATGTTACTTCATTTAGCTGCAATTCTGAATAGTCAAAGGTTTCTCTAAAACTGGCAGCTATGGAAAACAGAACTTCACAGTCAAAGGACAGATAAATCCCAGGTAAAGCTGAAGTATCATAGCTCCATTCTACCCATGACTATTTCCCAACCTGTTTTAAGGACCTCTTAAAAAAAGAAGCAGAAAAATTTCAGCTTAGAAGTTTTCTTAATCTTACACACCAATGGAATTTTTAGCAAAGCAACCATTTGGAAAACATTTTGTCCAAAGCACACAGTATTGCTTCACTGTGAAATAGACCAGTATTAAAATTTTACAAGACATACGAAATAAAATAGGATTATAAATACTCGTTTGAGCAGATTTCAAACTATCAGTTAAGGCACCCATGAAGCAGATGCTTTTGAACTGTTGTGTTGTAGTACAAGGAGAACACGTTTTAATTAACTACCACTGAAAACACTGCCATTTAATTTGACTACTGAATTTAGATAATAAAGCACAAGCATAAAATACAACTGTGTGATAGGCTACCTTACACTACAGAAATGCTATTGTTAACAATAAGCCCCATCTTCTGAACAGAAATCATGTATCATCGGGATGTTGACACTTACATCCTTAACCTTCTCTGATGTTATAGGTTTGTTGTGACAATCAATAGCTCCTTCAGCTACAATAATAATATTCAGTCTTTTCTTTCGTGCACGATTCTGTAATATAAGTAAAAAGCACACACTACATTTTAACGTAGTTAAAAAAACCCCAAGAGGCATTTACAGCATAATTTTATAACCAATTGCTCTACATTAAGCTGCTAGGATTTGAGGAAACATTTCTTGAATTTGATCACTCATATGTCAAGTGTTCTCTCATTTTTTATTTTCATGCACATCTTTTCATTGACGAAGTAACATGTCTTATATCAAATTACTGATGAAATGCATACATATTGCTTTTATAGGTACAATTTCATGTAATTCCCAGAGTGGGTCATACAATTCCTCAAAACAATTGAGGAGTGCAAGAAAAGAAATGTTCAAGACCACACAAAACTTTATAGGACACCAAAACCAAAGACTTGCTTAAAGTCCTGATCACATTTTTTAATCACTGCTTTCAAAGAAACATTTGCAAAGACATTGGGGAATCTCAAACATATTAAGAGATTACCTCTGAAAGCTTAGCACATATTGAATCTTCCCAGCCTTCTTCTGGTGGGTATTCAGGAATAAACACCCAATCTGCACCGCAGGCTAAGGCACTAACCAGAGCTAGATACCTAATAAACAGAACAAATGATTAGACTTTTATGGTTCAGATTTCTCCCATAATTATGCCTGTATGAGACACAAAATGCAGAAGACAATACATACCCACAGTGTCGCCCCATAACCTCCAGAACAAATGTCCTCTGATGGCTGTAAAAACAAGAAAACAAATTACTGAACCTAATATCAGGAAACAGCTTGTGTTTACCATGCTTACTGAACACAGAATTCATTAGCAAAACAGAAAAACATTAGGAAAACAAAACTACTGTAACATTAAACAAGACATTTAAAATCAAGTATTTTCCAATGCATAATTCATTTTCATACTTTCTTCCAAAACATGTATGGGCAGCTACAAGAGGTGATGTGATGCTTTAGTAAAAACGTAAATGATGCAGATCTATAGTTAAGAACTGTAATGATATAGCTCTATTTAAAAAAATCATTCAACTGCTTAATTTTTACTGAAATAAAGCTCATATAAAATAGATGTTATTTTGTACTATTCACGGTGTGTCTGGACCTTCTCTTACAGACTATGTCTGTGAAAGACTAAAAACATTAAAAACCAAGTCTGCCCCTAAGGCTGATGCAGTCTCTATAATCACATGTTTCAAGTGCTGCCATGACAGGAATGATGAAAAAGCAGATACTAAGAAAAAAAAACAAGACACTTGAAAGATGCAGTCAAAAGGAACTTTTATATCCACTCTAGAAATACTACAAATTCCACTCACCTAACCATTATTTAAAATGAACTTAAATAAAAGCATAAACATCTGTGTTAACATCTATAATATGCTCAGTTTACCTTTGAGCAGTGGTCATGATGGCATCCACAACTTCAATTATTCTGTGCAGAGCTGAGTCAGTACCTATGGTCATATCAGTGCCACAGAAGTCATTGTCTATGGATCCGACCATTCCCACAATGTTAAGGTAAGCATATTTCTTAACGGCCTCTGCATCAATCTTTCCTGTAAAGAAGGATTCAGAGAAAGAACTGTAAGACTACTAAAAAAAATACTTTGACATATTGCTTGGGTGCTCTACTTTCATAAATTAAACATATCCAAACATTAAATAATGTTTAGATATTTTATGTAACAAGGTTAGTCAAAACTACAAACAAAAGCCAATCAGACATCCAAACAAAAGAATCCTGCACAGACCTCCTTACAGTAAGGAAGGAAATAAGAGCTTTTCAGACCATCTCAAAGCGTCAAATAATTATCAAGTTTTGTAACCAACTTTAAAATTGATGGTTTCAACTTAAAACGGTATAATTCAAATTGTAGTTTCAGTGTGTAATATGCAATGAAGAAGCAAAAGGATGCAAACTGGATGTAATTACGGGCATATGTAAACAATTAAAAACCAGCACCCAACTTTTGAAGACTTGTCTTTTGCAGCACTGAAAGGCTCTGATTTCACGATTAATAAGCAAACAGAACAGAAAAGCTCCTAATTCTAAGTCTTAGCAGTGTCTTTCAAGACATCAATGAAAATGCTGCATCATCCAAGAGTTCTAAAGGATCTCAAGGATGAAATACCTTAGCTGCTTAAGCACTTAAAACTACCTTAGTACCTGTGGATGGGATGGTAGTAAATATAATGCCAAATTTTTAACATGAGATTCAAGAACTATGTATCAGTGTGTTTAATATCTACATTACAGAAAAACAGTAGAAACCATAATGAAAAATATAATTAATGTCCATGAAGATAAATATAACATTGTGAAAAAGAATCAAAATGTATTCTATGAATGTATACCATGCATTACAAACCTTTTCTAGAGTTCCAAATGTGACTTAATACATGAATAAGGGCTATCTAGTTGATATATTCTACTTAGATTTCTAAAAAAGCCATTGACAAAGTCTTTTGCCAAAGTATTTTGAGGAAACTAAGCAGTCATTGGATAAGATAGAAGGCTTTTCACAGAGTAAATAATGTGAAACAGAGGGTAAAAAATACGAGACAAAGGGCAGTAGTAAATGCAAATTCTTGTATCTTAGGAAGGTAACCAATGGAATTCTACAGGGATCTGCGCTGTTCAACACACTCAGCAATAACCTAGAAAAGGGAATGAGCAGCAAAGTGCCAAAGTTTACTGATCAAACTGAATTATCTGGGATCTAAACATATGGAGTGTCTGAGAAGAAATGAAGAAGACTAGCAAGACACAGTGAGCAGTAAAGTATCAGATGGAAATCATTGCAGATAAATGTAAACTAAGACACATGAAAAAATGTACCCTAATATCACAAACAAAATAACACTTATTTCCAGCATAATATAATGATGCTGTTTTCATTAATAAATCAGCTTCAATGCTCAATAGCAGTAAAAAAAAAATCAAAATATTAGAAAATATTAGGAAAAGAATAGAGAACAAAACAAAGATCATTATACTACTGTGTAGATCCATGGTTTGCCCTCATCTTGAATACTGGGTGCAGTTGTGGTCCTCCCCACCTCAAAACAGGGTAGAACTGGAAAAGGTTCAGAGAAGGGCAACAAAGATGATCAAAGATATAGAACTTACATATAAGGAACAACTAAGCAAACTAGGACTCTTCCATCTAGAAAAAGAGATGATGAAGGGAAAATAAGACAGCTGTAAAATCTCAAGTCGCATGCAGAGAGGAGGCAGGATTGATCATTCACTGTTTATTCTAACACAAAAACTATGGACATCAAATGATCTAGAAGACAGCAGGATCAAAATAAATAGAAGATTCTTCACAATCCTCATCGTTCAGTGAAGCTGCAGAACTCCTTGCTACACAATGTTTTCATCAAAACTGTATGCTTTCAAGTAGACTGTACACATTCATGGAAGAAAAATTCATTAAGGACTGCTAATAGCATCTGGTTCAGAAAGTCCTGAAGACAGAAGTGGACGGAACCTGTCAGAGTATTTATGTATTATGAGTAGCAGGTAGCATCAACACAGCATTATTTTACTCTTTTACCCTTCCCTATACATTCTCCTGGATGCTATCACATACAACTACTGGGCTGGCTGGACTTTTATCAACAGCCACTTAATGTTCTGATCTTAAATAAATAGTGACGTACAGGGAGGAAAGCATCATCATTTAATAACATGCAAATGTATAGCTTTTTGTAGAAAAGGAATTACCTCCTAAGTTTTGATTATGAGGGCATAGGGCTTTTCAAGCAGAAGGTAAGAAGTTCAGATCCTGAAAATGATTCATAGTAGAGGAAAAACGCCACACAGACTGTTGCCCAGCAACTTATTTGGCCCTTTTTGCACCTTTATGATATGCATGAGAGGATGCACAGAAACCGAAAGCTATTATTTCATGAAGAACCACATGATTTCTTAGAATGAATGCATTTGATTTTTGAACTTTACAAACACCCTCTGGATACAGTTTGCCTACCTATGGTGAGGATTCATAACCTCCCTGCAGACTGGAGCGGGAGCCTAGAGGGCCTGAAGGCAAACTCACCGTTGGCTGCCAGCTCCTCCAGAAGGCCGCTCCACTCCTCGCGGAAGAGGTTGGCGCCGGTTAAGCTGCCGTCGCCGCCAATCACGCACAGGTTGGTGATCTTTCTCTGCACCAGGTTGAAGGCGGCCTGCAGGCGGCCCTCGCGCGTGCGGAAGGGCTGGCAGCGCGCGCTGCCGATCACTGTGCCTCCCTAGGAAAGGCAAGAGCAGCAGTTTTAGTTCATAATCCAGTATATTACTGTGTGGTTTTAAGATGGACTAATGACGAATTTTGTAACATAGCCTCCGTCTTTTAATTTTACAGCTAGTAAAGTTAACAACAAGCAAAAAAGCATCAAACCTGTGGGAATTTATGTTCCAGAGCAGATACACACACAGGGGAAAAACAAAAACCCACTCAAAATGACTGATAAAGAGCTACTCTGGAAGGAAAATGTTAGATTACATGGGATTAGTTTTAGCAGCATTACAATAAATTGGCTAATTTTTGCTGATATGTAACAATACAAGAATAAAAGTGATAAACTAAATAGTTAAGTAATTAGATGAATTTGCCTCAGTGTGGTGTTTTTCCCCCTAATATCATGAAATACATAAACAATGAGGGAAAAAATGTATCCCTGAAATACCAAACTAGCATTCGCTGTCATTCCACAGAACTATAGAAATAACTGCCTATAATTCCTTATAGATCAGACTAATGCTACATTTCCTGTTTTATGGATTATCTGTTGCATTTATTAATATGAATTTAAAAGCTTCTTTCCAAAACGGTGGTGGTCATTTTTAAAAATAACTTAACTGCCCTGTCACTGAAAATTGCTGGGTCTCTTGCTGGACAAACATTATTTACACATCTTCCACGTTAACATTGTTCAGTCACTCAAGAAGTTTAATTTTTGCCTTATTTATTGTCACAGTAAAAAGTAGTATAAATTAAGACTGAAAAAACGATTTTTTTCCCTGCAAACAAATCTGGAGATGATTACATCACTTTTGCATAAACATTCCCTTAACTTGCAATAAATCTCTCACATCCATCTAAATTTGAACAATTTACCCTATACATAGATGTTTCAGCTCTCAAGCAAGTTTGCTATGTTGCACAGCTGCTAGTGCAGAGGAAAGTGGAACAGAAGTTCAGCTTTCTTCAGATGAAAGATCCGTACACAGAGAGATGCTCTAAAAAAAACCTCATGACTGAAAAATTTATCTAAAACTAGATAATTTCATACTTGGAAAAAATATAGCTGTAAGTGGAAAAGAAACTGTACTTGAAACAATGTGCTACTTGTTCTGAATAAACAGAAATATATAATGGGCTGAAAAATCTTTCTCATCAAAACAACTGAACACATACTGTAAGATACATGCTCAGGTTCACTGGTGCTCTGTTGAATTAATAGCAATAAAGCTCAGAAGGAAGTTTTTCTTACACTGTGTATGCTACACACATATACAGAATGCCTACATCCTGATCATGGCTATGCTCCTGTGTGGCTTGGCCAAGAGAACTCCATTTTCTCATAATCCTAAAACGTATCTGGATGATGCTCTTGGTCATATTGTTTAGTTTTAGGACTTAATGATCCTTATGGGTCCCTATCAACTTGATATATTCTATGATCCTATTTACAGATTCTGCAAGACAGACATGGGGGAAAAAAGAAAAAGAAAAGAAAAACAACCAAACACAGGGGACAAAACACCTTGAAGTACTCCAGGGCACTGGCTGTTTAAAAAAAAAAAATTGTCTCTGCTGACTGCTTCATGTTCATTAACTTTACAAAAATCTCCAACGAAACCCACGCTTCACCTGGAGGTAGTTTTCAGAAAGCTTGGCAAGCAGTAAGGCCTCTTCGCCAAACATAGCACCTGCTCTGGAAGAGGTAACAACATTACCATGCTGAGCAAAAGCTGAGGAGATCCAAATGGCCACATTGCAGAATGTTGTAATAAAAATGTACAAAGTCACCGGCAGTATCTGAGCTCTGCAGAACTGCACTTTAATTACATCCGCTACTGTAATTCTAAATCCACTTACACAAAAAGCCAACAAGGTTTCATAAGAAATTATTTGCCTTACAAAACACAGCTGTTTCATGTTTTGGCCCTAAAATGTCTTTTTCATTAAATATAGACTTGTCAATATGGCTTTCAGAGGCTAATGGCACGTGATGTTGCAAATCCAGAACAAAGGTTTTCAAGATTTATGGGCACCAAATTCAAGACCACACCAAGGTCTTTAGCAAGTGTCATACAGTATGTATCCATACTGTAGATACCAGGTTCTGCTGGAAGTGGTAGATACTGGTCACTCAGTCATCACAGAGTTCAAATACGTAATTACAGTGGTTGCCAGGATCTAGAATTTTGGTTCCTCTGTTTGAATAAAGAGGATTTGGGTCCCACTCCCACCCCTTAGCACCTACCATTTGCAGGATACTTGAGACACTTTCCCATGAAACTTCTACAATATTATCACCTCCATCAACCATTCCCTGGTAACCCTGCAAAAGGAAAAGTATTTCTTAAGTCTGATTTTAAAAACTGCACCAAATTTCCACTACAGTAATACTATGCTTGTGCACTTTAATATAACTGTAATTAAAAACACTGAATAAAAAAAGACTCAATTTAAATGAAACAACATTCAAGCACGTATCACTGTATCTTTTAAAGGGGGAGGGAGGAAGCAAAACAAACCCTAAAGGATCAATTCCAAAAACAAGTTCAAGGTAAGGTAATACTTTACACAGATTACACAGCTGTTAAGCTAGAATGGTAACATGCTTCTCCTTTAAGAATAAATCTTCGGGTTTATTAAAAAAACTACAAAGAACTTTGAAATGCATTATATAATATGTTCCTTAGAAACATAACCTCAACCTGGGGCCACAAACTTCAGAAGTCTATCTTTGTAACACATTGTACATTTTTTCCCCAATGCTGATAATAAGCAAAACAAGATAAAAAGCAATAACCAAAATTTTTTCATAAAAGAAGAAGAAGAAATGAGGTGACACAATGACACAACCTTTTTCCTTTTTTTTTTAGGCAGTCACACAATAAATAAAAGAAATTTAACAGGAATAAATACAATTTTTAATGATGCATTTAAGAAATTCTTAATACTTTAACTCAAATGCTCTTCTAAAACCAGCGCATGCTGTAATATGAGAAGAACTACACTTATCTGAAAGGAAGGAAAACTATCCAATAAGCAGCTAAAGGGTTTTTTTAAACCTGGCTTTATTACCTCTTTACAAAAATACTAGCAGAATGGCAATTACAGATTTTTTTCCATTAGGTGATATAGTGAACATTGATTTAAAAGAAAAAAAAACAACCAAAAACAAAAGAAAAGAAAATGCAGTCAAGTCCTAAGTCTGGAAAAGCCTGACAGAGATACCAGAATAAAACTGGAACTACCATTCAACTTTTTGATATTTATTTAAATCCATAGCTAAAAACATGCTAAAGAAAAGAAACAAAAAACTACTAAAGAAAAATAGCTATGACAAAGTTTATGTCTCCATTTTTAGATTACATGTATGTATTCCCCATGCCAAGGAACAACTAGTTAATATTTTTTCTCTATGCAGTTTTGCAAGACTATGTATTAGTTTCAGAGTTTTCAATAATAAGTCAGGAACTAGAAAAAGAAGGGAGTTCAGAAGACAGCAGAACTGACATTATAAACTGGAGAGATTCACTTTGGCATGATTCAGAGTATATGCAGAATTTACTCAGCAGTAACTTGGAAATGTACTAAGCCTGAAGTGGCTTAGTATTCATATAATATATATCTGGTTTTTTACGTCAAACTTTGAGTCCTCACCAGCATGAGAAAATAAGAATGTAAAGGTAACCAGGACACAGCTGAAGTACAAGTTACTCAATTAGACTTTCTAGGATTCCAGTACAGATTTCAAGGGGAAAGCATGAAAGTTTCTGCTCAGTGAGACTTGACTGATTAATTTACAGAGAAGATGATCACAATCATACTACATCATCAATGTAATAGCAAAAAAATCCAGATGGAAAACCACCTATGTCTCTAATTTCTACCATCCAACAGACCTTTTCAGTATTTTGTACACTCTCCAGACAACTTACACGTGTATCTAATGTATACACATAGAACGGCTTAGGCTGAAAGGGACCTTAAAGATTATCAACTTCCAATTCCTCAGCCATCAGCAGGGACATCTCCCACTAGATCAGGTTGCTCAATGCCCCACCCAACCTTGCCTGGAACACTGCCAGGGCTGGGGCATCCACATTTTCTCTGGGAAACCTGTTCCAGTGACTCACCACTCTCACAGCAAAGAATTTCCTCCATATATCTAACCTACACTTCCGCTCTTTCGGCTTGAACTCATTACTCCTTATCCTATCACTACAGCTCCTGGTGAAGTATCTCCCCAGTTTCTTTGTAGGGCACTCATACAGGACATACTCTTCTATGCTAATGTATACACATAATGACTTGAAGCTAAGTCATTATTTACACAATTTCTACAAAATTAGAGCAAGGTGGAAAAGGAATAATGCTTAACCTGTGTATCAACATTAAAAAAAAATCTCCGATAAAAAGCAAAAATCTTCAGAAAGAAAGATTACAGTGCATATAACTAACCTTGATGATGGCTAATAAATTAAGTTCACTTAGCACAGTTTTGCTGGTTTGCTTTTTATAAAGAATAGAATTCTATGTTCTTTATATCATTCAGTAATGGAGTGAAAGCTTTTACTATCAGTATTTCTATTGACAACTACAGTAACTCAAAGCGCCACTGGCAATAAATCCTGGAAAAGTAGTGTAATGTTGCATCTTAACTCAGTTTGTAACACTGACTACAGTAAGCTGCACTGCAAGCTGATGAAAATATATCCAGTTCATGTGTGCTTCAATCATTAACCTTCCATTTTAACTTGAGAGGAAAAACAAAAGTGGATGCAAAGAACTATTACATACAGGAAATATATACACAAACAGGACTAACAGATTAAAATTCCCAATTTGTAGATTAACAAATCTAAAACACAGAAAAAAGAAAACAGATCAAACAGATAAAACAGTAGTTTAAGTTGCCTGTAAGATCTGGAGCACCTCACAGCTAGGCTAAGGATGAGCTATGACCCATTCCTGCACCATGCTTCTTCGAAGAAGAAAGAATTTGTGCATTTTGGTCAGGAGTCTATATCTGTGCAGACAAGCAAGAACTGGGGATGTATTAACAATTCTTCCCACTACAAGGTAAGAAGAGGGACCTTTGGAATCATGATCTGTTTGAACTGTTATATTAGCTTTCCCTAATTCAGTTGTTTGCTGAGTATCCTCTGAACAATGCCATCGCTGAATAATGTAGATAAAACTTCCACATTGTTTTCCATACCATTAAGAGATACAAGCTATAGAATTACAACAGCTTTCTAGAAAAGCTGTAAGGAAAAAAAATTAATTACTAATTACAATTGAAGTTTTAATAATGATCATGATTTCCATTTATAGTTTTAGTAATTTAAGCACTGATAAGGACTCAACAACCTGTTTTTGTAGGTTCAACACTGTTACAATTGTATGGTTACTGAAAAGCACTGGCAGACGTGAATACAGACCTTAACATGAGGGTGGGAATCTGCCAATTTATATTAAGAAAGTAAATTCTTACTTAGATTCTAAAAACACAGCACCTTGGTTACTGAGATACTAAAACTATGGGGCAAGAACGGAAAAAATTAAGCTGTCAAAAATACAGCAAGAGGAGTCTGCGAATAACAGCTCCATTTTATATTTAGCCCTCCATTTACCCAAAATCTAAATATCCAAAGAACAAGAGGACTCTGTGGGTCCAATGTTCACTTCAGGAGAGCGTGTCAGGAGCAAATGTGGCTTCCAGTCTAAACTCTGAAGACCAAAGCTTTTGAAAAAGAACAAGCCATCTTCTGATGTGTTACATGCAAGACACTTGGGGCTATAACAGCTATGTGAATTTAGTTACTGAGAACTCTTAGCCATTGCTCAACAACATAAAATACTATTGTCACTGAGTGCACAAACCACCACAGAAAAGACATTAAGTTTTCCTCACAGAAATCCATGACTGCCGTACCATTGCATTCCCAATGCTGGCCTCTTGAGAAAAAGACTCTTAATCAAGATGAAGAATCTAAAAACTCCATAGCTTAGTAGCAAGAGCACGCATCCACTGGGAACTATGTGCTTCAATCCTGGAAAAAGGGCAGGTTATTTGTATAAATATTTAAGACCTCAGATTTCTAAAAGGAGAGGAATCGCTTTTTCTTCCCATTCTCAATTAAAAAGAAAAAACAGGACAAAAATCAACCTGACTTTAATAGTTTCTGATTAGTGAAAAAATAATTAAACTAGCCCCCTAGAGCAACCTGGTACTCCACACATACTTCCAGCTCCTAGATTTTCATACCATGAGTGAAATTAATCCACGGGTATTAAAATTTTAATTCAAACCAGAGTGGATTCGAGGAATAATGAGATAATAGTCAAGAAGAGTAACTCCAGACTAAAATAAAATACTATAAAATATGAAATTAGGCCAACTGTATAGATCTGCAATCAATAGCAGAATTTTGAAACATGCTAATTTCAATGAATTAAAATACAAAAGGGTTTTTTTCTTTTATAGCTACAAATTCACAAGGTTTTACATAAACTATAAAAAATATATATAATGATCATATCTTTTATATAAATTATCTTCCAGTTTTCATTTTCACATGAGTTTACATTTTTTTACCTTTTGGGAATTGAAGTCCAATAGCCCATAAATTCCAGTATGTAACTGTTTCTTTCTTTGGACTTTAGTAAAACCAACCTAAAAAAGGCTCGAAAATGACTTAGATCTAACTCATTATCAATTTTTATTTATTTGTCATAATAATCTTTCATCACAAAATGAAGAAAAATGGAGTTAGGAAAACGGAGCTATTTTTTTACTTAAGAGTATGGAACTAGTTCTGGCCACAGCTGTAGAAGACAGATGGTTTTTCAGTGCAAAAGAAGTTCATATGACAGACATAGCCACAGGAGAAATAGAGCGTATGATGACTACAGCAACGTAAGCTTGAAAAGGCTCAGACCTTCAACTCAATTTTTGGATCCACATTAGAAAACTTTTTTCTTCTTTTGGATATTGTCACTTCAGGTTTTTCCTTCATTTTTTCAGAGCAGCTTCAATACAAGCACCACTTCACTCTGACCAAAATGTCTAAAGGTAGGCTAAAGATACACTATTCTCTTTGCTTAACACCCTCAAGTCTGCATTCAATAAACTCTAATTTAGAAGGAATATCCTCATTAAAAGCACCAAATAACTTAAAGTATACCCAAAAATACATCTCCTCTTCATACATCACGCAAAGACTTATAACAGAGAACATTAATGTCAAGTTGCCCAAGATTTTTACCTTCACTACACTTGTCACCTTCATCTGTTTCCCATTTCAAAGGAGTAACATTAAACAGCCATTTCATTTCAATGCTTTCAACCTTGTTTCTCTGAAGTACTTGTAGGCATTGTGAAAAGAAACTGACTTCATATTTCAATTACCAGAAGTCAGAGAAGAACAAAGCTTCGCATTTGGTACAAAACATAGAACTGAAGGCACTAATCTAGAAGCAAAGATCTTTTTCAGAGCCCATACTTATAGTGAAATGTGCATTTTCCTCCCAGACCCTACTGTTACACTGAAGACAGAAGGAGAATATACAGGGGAAATTCAAAATTCCCAACACAGACTTGTCTTTTACAATCACTTTTCATTCAGAAATATCTGTGACTTCACACAGGCCAACTCTACCAGTTAACGTGGGAACATGCTGACTTAAATAGTTCTGTTTTGCTAAGTTCAGAAAAAACAAATACTCATTTGAAATTTATCATTCGGTGATACCATATTATTTTTACAAGGTGACAAAAGATGGCAATTTTTGACTTAATTAGAAAATAAATTAAAATCCAAGTTCTGGCCTTAAAGATGGCCAAAACCCCCTCCTTACTTCCAGAGAAGTATCTGACCCATTTCAGCAAGCCTGCAAAACAGCTGAACACTGAAGGAATTCCAGAGATCGGCCATGTAATTAGCACACACTAAGTATTCAGAGCAACTTGCTGTAGCACTGTAGTAGGAAAGAATTTTGGAGCACAGTCCTCTGTTTATTTGCATTTCAATATACTTTGCATCTCATTAGTAAACGAGCTATAGGAACAAGCAGACAAGGAAAAAATGGACAAATAGTTACTTTTTAACGATAAATTGTGTATTTGCCATGCACAAAACTAAAACAAAAGTGTTTTTTGAGTACCTCTATGAATTCTAGCACTCAGAATTCATAATTAATAATAAACATTAAAGTTACATTTTACTAGGAATACTACCTACCAAACTCTCCCCTGTAACAATTTCTTATTATGATTTGTAATAATCTCAAACTAACGAGCTGTACAAGAATTCCAGCAGGAACAGAATGACTTCTCACTCAATATATTTACTGTACTGTTTAATCTGCAAATTGTATAAAAACTGAAAGCATCCTTTATAAGGAAGTCTAAGTCCAACAGTCTTCCAGGAAGATAAATACAAAGAGCATTGCCCTGGCATTGACATTAAACTTGTCCCATTTTTTTTTTTCATATCACATAATTATTACAGAAATTTACAGTCTTTCTGCACATACAGTTACGAGCTTCAACCACAAAATTCTGATGTCTGGACAGACTAATGATGGCCAGGTTTCTGATGTGACTGATTTTTTTTGTTTGTTGGTTGAGTTTCTTCTGTTACAACTTTCTACCTATAAGCCAGGCAAGATGGCATCAGCGCCCCAGCACTCTTGATCAAAACAAAGATGTGAAATCTGTGAAATAAGGGTGAGGACACATCTTTATCATACTCTAGGAAAATAGAGTGGGGAGACTCAACGGATTAAAAATCAGAAGTTTAACAAGGTTTAGGAAAATATTTATGAAGTACAATGGGGCCAAACACCCAACAAGTGCACAGATATGTAGCTCACTGCAGGATAATGACGACCTCAGGTTTTCTCTACTATCAAGTTTCTGGTGGCACACAAAGAATTCCATACATTTAAGATATTACTTTTAAATTACACAGTTTCAGAATATAACTAAAATAAAAAGTACTAAATAAAACACATGATAA
Source organism: Origma solitaria (assembly GCA_013397895.1). NCBI lineage: Eukaryota > Metazoa > Chordata > Aves > Passeriformes > Acanthizidae > Origma > Origma solitaria. The sequence continues at coordinate 2,315,063 of VZRL01004872.1, forward strand.
AAGGAATGGCACCTGCAACATTTTTTAATTTATATTATTTGCTCTCCATGGTGTTTCTACAAAAACTCAAGTTTAGTCAGAAGACAAAACACAGAATGAATGAAACAAAAACTAACCTCATAAACAAAATAGACTTTGGCATTTACATAGATTCCCATGCGTACGACTGCGCGCACAGCAGCATTCATACCTGGGAAGAAAAAGCAAAATCATATTGTTATAGTCATCCACTATTTTTTGTATACTAAAAGTATTCAGTGTCTTGAAAATAAAGGGAACATTAATTCATTCCTAAAGAAAGACAATGACCAGCATCCATTAAAACAGAAATTTGCTTAATGACAGTGCAAGCAGACCATGAGCATGAAGGGCTCAGAACTATTCTTTGTTACAATAATTATGTGAATGCCAGTGTGTGTGTTAATCACAGATTAAATTGCTGCTGACTGCAAAACAGCATTGTAAAAGTTACAGCTACTGAACAAGAAAGTAAATTAATTTCGCAATAATGTCTAGTTTTCTGTCTGAAATGCAAAACATTCAGTAAGTTAAAATTTAGCTTCTTCAAATGAGAAATTGTGTTTGAAAAGTTTTTTTCTGGGATTTCCAAAGTAATACAGGTGTATATACAGTATTTTGTGGGGAGCAGAGCCAAAGTTAACCTGGACAGATCCTCACTTAAAAAAACAGAAGTAGTAGTAAACTAATGTAAAAAATGCTACACGGACTCATTTGACAGAAAAGTGTCTGAACACTGCTTTGGTCCCAAAAATGCAAGCTCCAATTGGAATTCCCTGCTCACAGACATCTGACAAATTATACTCCTGTAAAACCTTCCAGTCAAGTCCCATGGTCAAACCCCCCGAGAAACAGTGGAAGTTCCACTGGTCCCTCTACACAGGTCAAATGAATTTGTTATAACCCATCCCTTTGGATACTGCATTACCTTACCCATTATTCAGGAACTTTCCAAAAGTAATCAACTAATTGCTTCTCTATCACTAAAACAGACATAAGAAATTATGCAAAGCATGAGACAGAATTAGTTAGGCTACACTGACAGTCTTGGCACATCAATAGAAAAAGGATGCAAGAAGCATGACAATCCAAAGTATTAAGTACCAGTTCTCCAAATCTGATGCATTTAATATCAAAATAGCCAAGTAACAGGTAAGCTCTGCAGCTTGACATACACCTATATACACTATTAAGTGTTCACCTCTCTGCAGATATAAAAAGCTGGTTACTAGTATAAACACAGCAAGCCACTAAGATCTAATCCTACAGTATCTACCATTATTGGAAAAAATAACTGAGCTGTAGAAGTCAATCTGTCTGAAGAATGAGGCTGAGGTTTTCTCAAAGATTCATTACTTTTGAACACATTAAAAAGTCCCTGAAGTTACTCAATGTGAAACAAAAAAAATTAAGTTTGCCAAAATCAAAAAGTTGCTTTTGTTGTTTGCGTACGTCACTTAAAATAAAAATCACGAGCGTTTTCACGTAAGCTCTCTATTACAGAATTGTACAAAGAATTCTTTCAGCCAGAGTTGGCCTTGTGGCATTGCTGGAAAAAGTTCTTAAATGCCAAGACAGCTAAAAGCACAGCTTTAGACAAAAAACTGGAGGATGCAAAAGAAAAGCAGAGAATCTCATCTGACAGCCTGTACCGAAAAGAAATTTATAGTGCTAAATATCAGATTAAACAGAGCGAAGTTATCTCCTCAGTGAAACAGTTTTCATAACAAAATTAACATGCCTGGGAGAAAAAGACCTTTAATTTTACCAAACTGACAGTTCATCACAGCACTGCCATTTTCTACAAACAGGAAGACTCAAGCACAAGGTACTCCTTTCACTAAAGCCCACAGCTTGCTTCTATTAAAACACATGTTGTGTGGGAGGCTTTTTTGTTGTTGTTACTTGGTAGAGATGTTTTTTGGCAGAACTGTTTTGGCTTTGGGTTTTTGTTTTTGGTTTTTTTTTTGGAGGCAGTTGCCGTTGTTTGGTTTGGTTTGTTTGTGGAAGGTTTTTTTTAATATATGTATATAAATTCTTTATACAGCCACAAAATTTCTTACTGAATACCTTCCGGTTTCCATTATTTCTTGCATGAAAAATGGATAAAATTCACAACCTGCTTGCTCCACAAAAGGTTAAAAGCTCAGGGAAAAAAGTCCCACAGATTACAGACAGAATGCATTTTCCCAGTACCACCACTGCAGCTTTTTAAGTTTATGTAACATATTTTATTGTTATTTGGTATTGTGTATTTTATCACCTTAAACAGAAAAAGGGCTTGGCTGTTTACTGGCAGGCTCCTGGCTTACATTTCAGAAGGGCTGAGTACTAAAGGATGTTAAAATTTGATACCTATAAAATAGTTAACACAATGAAGCTTTAGACTTCTAAAATTCGGCTCTCTGAATTGCAGTAATTCAAGAAAAAAAATTATAAAATTTCATGAAACCTCCGTAGAACTGTCTAATAAAATTTCATTATTTGTGGAGTCTTACAACAGTATTTGTGAATTACCATAATAACTATGAAATGTAATTACATGCTTATTACTCAAAAAGAGATTTACCAGGTTAACCATGGATTTAGTCCTGAATAATAAATGCAGTTTGATAAACATATAAGATTAGAATAGCAGATCCAAAAGAAAGCGAGAAGTAAAACCAGTAATTTTTTTTTTCTTTTTTTTTTTGCAAGAACTACCTAAAAGCTGCCTGAATTACCACTTGCAAAGATTTATTTTGCTCTTTGCAACTGCTTACAGGGCTTTACATAACATCCAAATTAATTTAAAAGTTGATAATTTATTATCCTTCTTGATACTGTCTGTTCAATTGTCCTTAAAAGGAGCAGTTGGTTTTCGTAACAGGGTTACAAACCATACTGCAAAAATCTTTAAATTTTTTCAGAGGCACTCCCTGCCTCCACAAGTATCCCTCTGTTGTGCCTACATCCTGGTCCATGTACATATGTACCACTACAACAGAGGAGGTTCTACATGATTTTGTGTTTAAGCCAAGTTTGCCTTACTTTAGTCAGCTAGACATGCCTTAACATAAATAACTGTAATGTAAACCATTCAAAAGTAAAATCAAAACTATGCATCTTGGACAAGCAGCAAGAAGTACTTAAGTACCACCAATAAACATTGGCTTTAACAAAGGCTTAATGACTTAACACGTATGTTTCAGTGCTACCCTGAATAGTCAGACGTAAAAGACTATATAGCAAAAACCACTAAGAAAAATGTCTAAACATTATCAAACAGAAAGATTTTATTCAAATATGTAAATGGTTACGTCAGTAAGCATGTAAGAGCCTATCATCATCAGAAGAGAAGCAGTCAAATAACAAGAACTGAACAAATAATTAAAAAAAAAATTCGGGTTTGTTCCATTTACTTTTAATTATATTACAGATTTTATTGCATATAATCACAATAATTATTCTAGAAAACATTACACAATTTATCCGAACAGTAGCAGTGCATTAGATCAGAACATTCTACTGCACAAATATATACAACAGCATAACATCTATATGGCAAACGTACCTTCTTCTTTAAAATAAGAGACCAGTTTCAATCAGTGAATCCACTAATTATAGAAGCAGCTTCTCAAAAATACCAAATGCATTGAAATAGTTACACTCATACATTAATAACTACATTCCTTAATTTTACATACTAATACTATTTATAATATTATATTTATGGACACATATATACGTATTTCCTATATATGCCTATTTGCATGCACTATACTTAGCTGGAAAAGGTGCCTTTTGGGAAAGTTAGAATTCAAAAATTCCTTGTGACTGTGTTCAAATTACGTGTTCACAAAAAAACTCTAATTTGGAGGACAGAAGAAGAGTGTGGGTTGTTTTGATTTGTTTGTTTATGACTTTTAAAAAAAAAATTCTTTTTCTGTATTAGTTCAGAGGCTTATGATGGAAAAAGAAATCTTGCCGCCAGAACAAGATCAGTGCATTTGCACTACCACATTTAGTAGATCTTATGACGTTCCTCAGAAGCCTGTAATGCTTCAAGAGCAACAACGTGTAGATCTTTGCTTCCACGGTCATGGTACGTGGTATTCCAAAATTCTGGAGTCCAAAAGCCTACAGGGTTCTTTTTAGGCTGTTTTTAAACCTGGTATTTACTGAAGGAGTTGAGCTTTTTCGTTTGTTCAGTGGTGAGATTTCTTCTTCCAATCTACGCCACCAGGATAAGAGTTGTACATCTACACTACTAAATATGCCTTGGAATGCTGGGAAGCCTGGAACGCTTCAAACGCAGAGACTTGTAGCTCCTTTCTTCAGCAGGATGGGTTATGATATTCCAGACCAGTACGTCCTTTACTTACACTGTCCTCCACAACACCTTTGAGTTTATCTCCGAAACAACATGGTCATATTCAAAGACAATGATCTTGAGTCAGTCAACTGGGCAGCAACTCAGTAGCCACAAACACATCCTTCCCCAAGCGTGCACAATCACCTTCTGTCAGTGGCTTTCCGATGGCTCTTCCTGCTGTGGAGCTGCACTTACCAAGGTCCCAGAATAAACTGCTTGGAGGCTGCGTGAACGTAAGTGACCTACGGTGGCCAAAACTGTCTGTGGCAGCCACTGGCAACTCACAGAAAATTCAACTAGTGTACTTCATGACCTGAAGCGGACCACGGCCAGAGAACCCCACAAAGCGAAAAGAGAAATGACGTATTAAACCTCATTTATTAAACCACCTTTCTGAGTTGCAACCAGTACAATTTAGAAATAGTCCAGAAACCAAATCAACCCAAAAATATTGAGAATTGATTGTCAGAACTTCTTTTGCCTCTCAAGGTAACTGGTGATTATGATGGAAAGTACATTTTCAGTTCACAATCTAACAGCTGGCTAGCTGAAGTGACAGACTGTCAAATTTAGTACTTATACATCTTAAGGATACTAAATACAAATCTTTTTTCCTGTGAAACAGATCACTGATAAATTCTTTAACTCCACCAAACAAAAAAATAGTGAGTAAACCATAATAGTTCCAGTATAACACATATACATTCTATAGTCTTTAAAATTCTAGAGGTAAAAAAAGAAAAAATAAGAAAAATAAGACTTTCAAGGAAGTAGCACAAATGTGGACAAGTAACTGAAAACTTAACATGCCCTATAAATAGAAAGCCTTGTGTAATTTATATAAGGCTACTTTTAAATTATTAAAAAGTATAATAATAGCAAAGGCAGTAGTTTCACTTCAAAATAATTTCACGTATATTTTATTTTACACTAGATTCACAGTCCAATCTAAATCCTGGCACCTATTAAGATTTTGTGTTTAACAGGTGTTTTTTCTACTCAATTGTTTGTGAGTTTAGTTTGGATTACAGATACTCTGAAGACTTTTAGTGTCTAACAAACCTAAAATAAAACAGAAGACTGGAACTCTTTTCCTAATACTAGAACTTTTTTGCATACTTCTGAGTTACTAGCTTTGCCTCACCTATACTTTGCTCGAACAGATTATTCTCAAACAGCAGTAACAGCAGAAATATTTCCTTCTGTGTGTATTTCAGGACTTCACTTCTCTCACACATTTCCACTCCGTCCTACAGAGGGCAAATGACCTTGACAGGGCATGACTCATTCTGTCCCTTGTTTAACTCCTAACCTTCAAACTGACTTGAGGTTGCCTATTTTACACATCTCTGCGGTTACCAAGATAGTAAGGGTTATGGTCACGCACTGTGTTTTGCCATTCACGTGAAATGATCACGTTTGAAAATGCTGGGGATTTTATTTCCTTGTTCTTCAAAGTTAGGACAACAGTGCTGCCAATGGAACAGCTTGGAAGGCATCCAGTTTACTTTTTTTGGTCTTTGTGACAACCCCACTCCTTAGGCAGCAACTTTCACAGGCTGTTACTTTGGAACCATCCATGCTTCTGTGGCACTCTGCCAGATGTAAAGTCAGGATGTCACCCGCGGATTCTGCAAGTCCTTCAAATGACTTAATTCACATAGTGGCAAACGCAGATTAATACTTTATAAAGGAAATGCATCTGCTGCTGCATTACATAATCTCCAGCCACGCGGAAGCAAGTTGCAGGGCTCAGCCTCTTGCTGAACACGCTACTGCTGCTTCAGGCAGTGCCCTGCCACACTTTTAAAATAAAATGGCGATTTGGCCACCAAACCATTAAGACAGAGATGCTCTGATTCCCAGTTCCTCCTAGAATCATTCAGCAGTGGAATTGATGTCAGTGAGGTCAAACTGTGGATAAAACTTGAACAAGTGCAGCCCCACCGAGGCAAAAAAGAGAAGCCATTCAAACGCATCGATTTGTTTTTCTCCAGAACTGCAACATTTTCCTCCTCGATGGTAACAAATCCCTTTCATCCCGATTAGAGTTTCGGATAATCCTAGGTAAACCCGGGGGCTCCCCGTTATTCCTGCGGGCAGGGGGAGGGAGGATGCTTCTCCCAGCCCAGATGACGCAAGGAGGCGGAATCTGCAGCGACTCGCAGCGGATCACGTACACACCGGCGGAGGGAGGGAGGGAGCGCCGAGACACTGGTCCATGCAAGCCACCACCGCATGGACGCGCCGGGAAGCCGGGAAAGAGGAGAGGGGAGGCTGCCCCGGCCGCAGGCTGGTCCCGGCACCACCCCGAGTAAAATCTGGGGAGACTGGTCCCTGCACCACCGAGCGCACGCAGAAAGGAGGGAGAGGCTCCCACCCCCCATTCTCCTCACAAACGCGAGAGTGCCGCTTCTTCTTTAAGTGAAAGTACTCTCGAGACACTCCCGGGGGAAAAAAAAAAAAAACAACCAAAAGTAAAAGAACCGTAAATTAAGGGAGGTGCTCAAAGCAATTATCACTGACAACTCTCCTGGTAAAAGCAGAGCAAGAGTCCTCTCGAACTGCAGGAAACACTGCGCGTTTCAAATCTTAATTAACTGAAACTTCAAACTATTACTATAGAATCACAGAATATACCGAGTTGGAAAGGACATCATGATTTTCTGGTAGGAAAGGAGAAACTAAAGCGTAGAAAAAACTGGATTCTTGCAAAGGTATATTGTGATGAAGCCTCTTTTCTTTCCCTTCCCTCTTAATGTCTGTAAGTCTTTTGTTCGCCCTGTCCTGTAGTAGCTACGACTTCCTCTACACTGAAGAGATTTAAGAAGGTGAGACACGTTTCTAACATACTCCTACGGGGGGAGACTAAACCACCATCTGAGCGTTCTAAATCACGGGTAGGAACATAAACGTGTTCCTGGTGCCAAAACGAAGTGAAAAGCAGATGAGGCGAGGGCTGGCAGAGCCCCAGCAACGCAGCCAAGCCTCCCACCCGCCGTGCACGGCGGCACGACCTCCTCCTCCCCCGCTCTCATCAGCCATCCCTCCTCACCCTCCTTCTACCCACCATCTCCCGAGGGGACGAGACATCTTGGTAGTAAAAGTTACTGCAGCGTTTCTACCCTCTCCCTTGGCCAGGCTGCCTCAGAGGAAACGTGGCGAGGAAAGGAGGTGAGGGGATGTTTGAACCTCAGGCGCCCAGGCCGTACAAAAATTATTTATCTTTTAAATGCGCTTAGTAGGAAAGCCAGCTCGAAGACCAGCACGGAAAGAGGGGCCCGAGCACCGCTGCAATGCCCTGTGTCCCGCTCCCAGAGCCCTCTCCCCACTCCCTCCATGTGCGGCACCGTGGCTTCCCCACACCAGCCCTGGGGCAGCCCACGCTGCTTCCCTGGCCTCCTGCATGGGCGCCCCGCCAGCCGGGGAGGCCCTTCTTTCCTGGCCCCCTCACACCGCCCTCGCCCTCTCCTGCTGCTGCCCCACTCCCCACCGTGCCCGCAGCTCCCCCGCGTACTCCTTCCCCTCGTCCTCCCCGTGCTTCCCGAGTGAACGGCATGAGCCGCTACCTTGGGCATCGCCGCCGCTGGTCAGCACCCCGATGGCCTTCCCGGCGCCCGAGAGGTTCTCGAAGAACTTGGGCTGGTGATCCATGGCGCTGCGGGAGCGGCACCGGCGGGCGAGGCGGAGCGCGGTCGCTGAGGGAGCCCCTGGCCGCGGGGGTCTGCCCCCGCTCCGCTGGACCAAGCGCTCGGCCTCTGCGGGAAAAGAGCCCAAGCAGCCCGGTGTAGGTGTGTGGCTACCGACAGATAAATCTCTGCAGAAGACCTGAGGGGAGGGGGCGACTGTGTGAAAAAGCCCGGGAAAAAAAACGAGCGAGGAGAGCGGCGGCTACTCGGCTCCTCTCACCCCACCACCCC
>VZRL01004872.1:2323596-2431145 GCA_013397895.1 Origma solitaria
CATCCTCCCCGCAGTAGCGGCTGAGGAACGCCGCGTGTCTCCGTCGCGCCTGCGGCTCCCCTGGGTACCCCTTCAGCGGGGGCTCTCCGGCGGCTTTGCGGCGCCCGCATGGCTCTGCCGGCGGCTCGAGTGAGGAATCCGCCTGCAGCGTGTCGGTTCCTCGCAGCCTAATGCCTCCGGGGCGGCTCGGCCTCGCTCGCACTCCCGTCTGCTGTTGGGAAGGCTCCGGCAGGGAGCGGAGAGCGCGGCTCCCGCCGGGAATGCCGAGCCGACGGAGAGGGGCTCCTGCCGGCGTCTGGCAGGGTCCGTGTCGCGGGGGCAGGCAGGGAAACCAGGGGCCCCGAGCCGTGTTATTTCTCTTCTTGCCTCTCATCCTTGCTCAGGTGTGCCTTCCTGCTGAGGCATCTCAGCACAGTGCGTGTTCAGGCGCCGCTAGGAAATGAAGTCGCTTCTGTGAGTGTTCACGGCTTAGAGACAGAGTTTGAGTCGAAGAGAGCAACAGAGGCAAAGCAGTTGGGAGGACCTGCTGTAGGTAGGAGTCGCAGTCTTTCTGCCTTCCTTTCTGTTCTCCTGTTAGGCGCTGATGCTTTTGCTTGGGGAGTGGTTAGTGCTAAGTACTACTACTACTACTTAAATATTCTCTTAAACTCCGTGTATTATCACGCTGGCAGAATAATGCTGTGGATCATAGCACTGTGTGTAGTCACAGAAACAGTTTAGGCACCAGGTTTTGGTAATTTAAGCAAATAAAGCTTTATTACCCTGCATACAGTTGTTTGCAATACTTTGCATAAGTAAAAGTATTTGCAAAATAGGGCCAAGTTACTTGCACAAAATAATAGAGCAAGTCAGGGAGAGAGTCAGGAGCAGCATCAGAATGCTGACTCGAGTTTTATATTTTAATTGCTGTATTAATTACTGGTTTTATTCAACATCTTAATCACATCACAGACAACTCACATCGTAAAAATACACGTGCTCATCCTGTCAGCTCTCACACAGACGCATGTGGAAGTACAGTCATTTGAGCAGTTCAGTCAAAATTACTCACAGATAAATGTTTGAAGCCATACCTGAAAATGGATATTTTATACTGAGTGTGTGGGCAGCTCACATTTGCAAATCTACACAGAGACTAAAATGAGTGTGATTTGACAACAGAAAAGATCCATTGACAAATAGATTGCATACCATGAAAATTAATGACTCTGCAGGGAATTTACTATATTCTTCTGAAGAGAACTCTGAGTCATCGATTATAATGAAGGTGAACTTCTGTTACAGAAGTATGTAAACATCCATAAAGTCACACTATGTTCAAAGGGTTCTTCTAGTTTGAGTTGAAGTCACATTAGTTTATTGGAAAATAGCTCTGCAAAAGCTAAATTAAGGTCTGTGAGTGATTTGGGGCTTGATCCAAAAGCTGTAAAATTAGGAAGATCTTTTGCTAATAGAAACTATGATAACTACTTTAAGATCATGGATCAATGACCATTGTTATCTCAGCAGTGCTTTGAGGAAGATTGTTACTGCTTGTGTTTGGTTTGGTGCAGCCATTTAAAAAACTTGGCTCTTCACTGTAGCTAAAGCATTCACACTTTGTCTGGAAGTAGACTTGTACCTCTTGCTTTCAAATACAGCCTCAATGCTAAGGAGCTCCTGTTTTCCAAAAGTATTTTTTCTCCAATTTTTCTACAGTACATCATAAACATATAAGTGATGTATTTTTTCACCCTTGTGTAACTAGGAATCTGTCAATGATTTCACTGTTGTAATTGTTTATTATAGTTACTCCTTGTTCTTCAGCAGAGCTGTAGGGGAAGAATTGTGTTTTGGCTGTAAAAGGTTTTTAAAGTAGAGGTGGGAGGAGAGGAAAGGATGTGGAACTGTTTGTTCCTGAGGCTGTCTTGATATACTTGAATATCTTCCAACAATACAATTGCCTATAATCTTAAAAGGAATAAGTGAGTGAGTGACTGCCTGGCTTAAGTGTTGAAGATTGTTGGGGAAAACAGTCTTAGCCTTGTGGGATATAGTTAATGCAGCTAGGTACACATGTATAAATCATACTGGCACTAAGAGAATAGGCTCTTTTGAGATATGCAAACTGATAAACAGAAACTGCATACCTGAATAAAGCCTCAGCAGGTCATTTGCACACTACATTAGGTGCTATAATTGACCTGTTACTGTAATACTAAATGGAACCAGTTCACATGGAATAGCGAGAGGACAGGTGAGTTTGACTGTTCTCTGATACTGACCATTGCAGATGCTCTGGTGCATCCTTTTCTCATTGTCTGTTTGTTCCCTGTACCATACAGGTCAAGGCTATCTGCCCATCTTTGAATCTTATCACTACCTAAAAAATCTTGACGGACCCTTTAACATACTTTGGGTTGCTACCCACCTCCACTTACTGCACCAGCATCATTACATGTGCTGCCTTTAAACTATACAACAGTTCGTATCCTGGGTGTAATACCACAGATGCATCCAGTACTACATTTAGCACAGCATTTTCCATTGAAATCAGGTTCAGCTGTGAGGAACAGGTTATTCCCAAAGAGAATGAGATTACTGCATGAATACCAGAACTGAATGAATGGATTTCCAGCCAACTGAAACAGTTTTCTACAGCCAGACCTTTCTTGGGTGTGGATTCTGTGGCATCTATGGTACTTGAGCCCACACTTCCAAGTTTGTCTGAGGTGCTTGGAGGAGCTGTCTCTTCTGCTCAGCTGTCATTTTTTCACGACTTGTGAATCATAAAGACAAATTCTGCATATTCAACCTTTTGGTATTATTAAAGACCAGACAGAGAACAGAAAATGGGATGGAAGGATTTACAGAAATTCTGGCATTTTAAAACTGTGCAGGCTAGTTATGGAATGCACAGATAAGCATGAAAAGACGGAAATAATAAGTCATTGAGCTATCATTTCTGAGCAGATGATGACAGTGATTTCTTCAAGAGAACTGGCTGCTTTCTTTCTTTCTTTCTTTTACTCCTCTACTTCCCATACTACAATATTTCCTACATGTCAGCTATAGAGGATTTTGTATTGTCTTCTGTGAGGAATGATAAAATATCACCATATTCATCATGAAGGAAAATCATGTATTGAACATGAACTACAACCTTTTCTTGAATGTCAGATGGTTGTTGCTTTGAATTTGCTGTAACTGATTCTTCAGTTGAAAGATTAGGTACAAATTTAAGGCATTGAGTAAATTCCTACTGAAATAAACGACAAGACTTTTTAATGGTACTTGAATCTGGCCATCTATAAATGAAAAGCACAAATCTAATTTCTATGTTTTCTTAATTATAACTGTTCCTAATTAAAATAAAGAAGACAATGATTGAACAGTATTTTTGTAGAAGTTATTTCCTCCAATGTGTTTTTATCTTGGAATCTAAATGTAAAACATGATAAATCAGTAGCAGATTAATTCCTCGCCAAAGCATTTTGAATGGGAATGTTGTTACATAGCTTTAAAACCAAAAACTATTGTTCAGCTCATACTAGTTTTGAAGCCTCCAGGGTTCTGTGGAAAATGTTCTATAAGTAGTTCTATGGAAAATATGTCAGTGTGGTCTTTAGGCTTGGTAGTTATTTCTTCTCTGGTAAATTCATGTATGATTTCTTTAATGGCACATACTAAAACTTTTAATTTGTGCTCGGCAGGTTTATTATGTGTCATTGTTTTTTCTCCTTCAGCTCCTAAGTTTTTACTGCTTAGTGCTACCATCAAACGGCATGCTATGTGTTTCTAGGTTACCTAACTTTCAAATCTTTTTGATTCTTGAAAAAAGCCCAACCAAGTTCTAAACCTCTAAAAATTCATCTTTCTGTGGTCTGATGTGACCTGGAGTCCACTTCTTAATTGAAAAGTGAATTGTTCCTGTTTTTTTGGGTAGGAAAATGCACAGCTGAGCTAAAGACCACCTAAAAATACTGCAGACCAAAGAGGATTTGTGTTACTGTGACAGATATGTCATGTAAGATATACTCTCTTTGGAAAAATTGAGCCTTGTTAGGCTCAATGTGTATCATAATTGCTCACAGGCTTAAAAAATCCTCAGAAACAGGAAAAGAAACAGCCTAATGTGTCAATAAAAGGAAACATTGTACTAATTAGACAATAAACGAGTCATACAATTGACTAAGCTATTTCTCCAGGTTTGGGGGAGAATTTCTCACCTAGAAAACTTCCACAGTGAGCCATCATTTGGCGCCACAGGATAATTTGCAAACTTGCTGTACTGTGAGCCACAAAAGATGTATGTGTCATTGGGAAACAGGTAGGGCCATGTATACATGTTCACAGTCTGCATTAAAAGGATATAGACTACTCATGTATTCTCAGAATGTGGTACTTCTGCAGCTTTCTCTTAAGGAGTGCAAAAGATTTTGACATATTAAGGAGAATTCTTACTCTTTATGGGATAATTCTCAAATTATGTTTGTTTAATGCTCAGTGTAAAAATATGAATGATAACCTTAAAATATTGTCTGAAATGCAGAACTTTTTTTTCTAGTTGAATGCCCTAACTAATTGATTATAGGTGGTATTATCCTATGTACAGTAATTCTGAATTAGTGCATCCTTGGAATAGCTTCAGCAGGAGTGTCCTCATCCAGAAAAATGTCCTGATTGATGGGGCAGATTGCAGAGGAAGGCTGCAATGTATTTGGGCAAAACTTACCTCACTGAGCATCACTTTCTAGTCTTATGCTGTAATTGTTAGGGTATGCGTATATGTATATGAATATGTATATAAAAGGTATTCACTGTGGAATTTTATTTGGAGGTGACCTCTGTTGAAGAGTGGATGATATTAAGGAGTTCTCTGAAGGTTTGTTATACCATATTCCTTGACAGAGTTTGGTTAGAATAGTGTTTTGCCACTTGTTTCCGAAAAAGCATGAATACAGAATACATCAACTAAGTGCTTGTGTGGATTGGGGCCAAATGGATAATTTGGCCTGAAGCTTTCTCTGTTTCTTCGCTTACCAGAATTGATGGAAATAACTGCAAGGCAAAAATTCTGAAAAAATTAGGAGAGATAAAGAATATATATGATTTGTGCCACTTAGGGCTTCTTAAGGAGACAGTATGGTTTTTTATGGTTTTCTATTTTTATGTGTAAAAGAGAAACAACCAAAAAACCACAGGAATGTTTTTCTACTTAAAATTATGTACTATTAACTATAGTTCAAAAAATGGTACCATTAGTAATGATCTGATCTAATTAATTCAATGGGTAAGTGTAACTTCATTCCTAAATGTAAGTTCTGATGTTTTATAAACATCACAATGGTTGCTCCCTTCCCCAAAGACTAGAATTTTACTGAGTTAGCATAGCTGTATAGTTAAGGTAATACACATGTAGTTACAGGGTTACTGATATGATGAATTAAAAACGCAGTCCTCGCAAATATTTGTATGTGCAGCAGTTCCCCCAAATATTCAACAATTCTCGCGATACTGGAGGATTTTAGTATATGTAAAATTAAACTAATTGAACATGTGGTTTTTAATTTTCCTTCTTTATGTTTCGTAATACTTGAGAGTGAGATAGGTGAACTTGTTCTCCATTGCAGTATAAATATTCAACTTCCTACTTACCCAATGGTTTTGCTGAAGTTTAAGAATTTATATTGCTTTTCTTTGTACTGATAAGCAATGGATTTGATATATATTTCTCACTGGATTATTTTACCTTTGAGGATAGAGTTCACTCTTTGCTATAGAGATAATGCATGTTTTCTTTGCAGTTTTGTGCCTTGCCTGAAAATGGAAGCTCCAGCAATGCTTAAAATAACTTAGGTGGTTGTTGAGACCTGAGGCAGCCATTAGTGATAGACTGCTCAGACGGACAGAATGATACGTAACTGCGGACTTTATGGCATCTGCTGTGACTCTAGTCCTTCAAAGGCTCTTGATCAGTGTGGTGCCTTCGGATCGAAAGAGGATTCAAAACTGCCTAAGCTTAATGGAGACATTGATTTGGGGGCAGTGAGGTGGAGGGAGAGCAGAACTGCTCTAAATGGAATGTGTTCGAGTGTACAGGAGGGCATCTTTGTCTCTTCCGCAAACTATCTGGGGAGCGCAGTCCCGCAAACTTGTGTTTGCAGGACTGAGGAGACTAGAAAAAGCAATTTTGGTACCAGAGCAGATAGTGGGGTCATCATTACTTGTGTGATAGCAGCGAGTAGGTTGAGACAGATTACAAGTACTTTGAGAATGTAATCAAGTTAGGTATTTCATCCAAATAATTAGCGTTTCAAGAGCAGTCTGTACCTTTGGGGTTTTTTTTTTTTTTGGTCTTTTATTCTACTCCAGTGTCATTGAGACAGACCAAATTTTATTTATGCCTCGACATTTGTTATACATGGGTGGAAAACTACTCTCGGGGCTGTACCCGTGCTGGGAGCCCTGTCTGGGGAGGCTTCTCCTGGCAGCCATCGGGACAGGGAGAGCCTCCACGGTCGGGCTGGGAGCGACCCCTCCTTGTCGGTGGGGCAGATCCTGGGATGCCCAGGAGAAAATGCGCTGGAAATCGGGCTGTGGAGGAGCCCTAGCACGCAAAAGCAGTGACCTGTGACACAACCCTGGCCCCATTTTCTTTGGGTTTCTTGGACGAAGCGGGGGCCCGCCCGGACCGTCAGCTCGGCCCTCCTCCCCCCATCCATCACCTTTTTCTCCCTGCAGTGCTGCTCCTTCCCTGACTGTCTTGTCCGCCCCTGTCCTGCTCCGCTTCACTGCTTCCCCGAGGCAGCTCCGTGGCCGCGACAACCTCGTGCTCGCTGTTTCCCCGATGGAGCCGCCACCTGCACCCTGCAGCCAGCCCAGAGCCGCTGCCTGCCTGCACCCTGCCTGCAGCCAGCCCAGAGCCGCTGCCGCCTGCACCCTGCCTGCAGCCAGCCCAGAGCCGCTGCCATCTGCACCCTGCCTGCAGCCAGCCCAGAGCCACAGCTGCCCCACGAGTGTGCCCGTGGCCATGGCAGCCTGTGATTCACCGACAGGCAAACCGCTCCTGTTTGGAAATCGCGCCTAACCCAGCACAGGAGCCACACTGCAGCCTGTTCTTCGCCGACGGCAGGGACACGCGGCTGCTGCTGTTTGGAAGTCGCGCCCAGCCCGCCCCGGAGCCGCGCAGCCTCCGCGCAGCGCACACGCTGCATCGGCCGTGTGCCGGCGGAGCGCCCGGGGTATAGCGGTAATGATCTGTCCCCGTGTTCTGTTTCTCAGTCTCTTTTCCCCTCTCTGCTGCCTTTCCTATCCCCCCCTTTGGTAGAAGCACTTACCTTCTTTATTAATATTCAGACGTCATATTGCCGCGCTTGCTCTTTATTTTCATCCGAGAAATCTATCAAAGAGAATCCTTCCCAACTCCCCTTTACAGGGGGACGGGACAGTCACGAATAATGTGTAACAGCAACGATTGTTTCTTCAAGAGGACATACTTACTTTTACTTACACTGCTCCCTGGTTAGTCAATGCCTCATTTCCTAGCATCTGTTTGCTCTCTTACTCCCCATTCCAGCCTTCCTTTTCTTCCTTTCTTGCGTCTTCCTATCGTCTATTTTCCTTTTCTCCTCCTTGCTTTCACTTCTTTCACTTCCTTCCCACCTTTTTCTTCCTTTCTTCTTAAACTGGAGATAAGAATGTCTGGAGTTTTTTCACTCCCATTGTTAGTTTTAGTATAGTAGTTAACTGGCACAATTATCATATCCTTGCTTCTAAATATTTTTATGACAGTGATTCAGTATCATAACAGATGATGAAAAATACATAATGTTTCACTTACTGAATTAAAAAAACAGCCTTTAATGACTGACAGAACCATTTTCATTTGCAAGAAGCCAGTCTGGATGCCTTACTCAATGTGATCTGTTTTCTTCCTGTGAGGGGAATTAATAACATCTCATTCGTTC
Source organism: Origma solitaria (assembly GCA_013397895.1). Lineage (NCBI taxonomy): Eukaryota > Metazoa > Chordata > Aves > Passeriformes > Acanthizidae > Origma > Origma solitaria. The sequence continues at coordinate 2,331,546 of VZRL01004872.1, forward strand.
TTGTCTGTGAAATTTAATTAGTTAGCAAAGATGTATTTAATATTGAATTCTTCGGAAAAGGCATTTGTATGCATCCTTTGCACAGAGCAACACCAAAAAAAGTCTGATCTCACATTCTGTAGCACAACTCCCTCCCTCCCTCCCTCCCTCATGAAAAAAAAAAGTCAAGCAAAAAGGAAAACCCAAACATATTGCTTCTGCCAGAACCTAGAGTTTAGAAATACTTTGACAGGCATAGCTGAGAATTTAAGTAACATATTTAAACTATGGAACAGAGATGAGAAAAAAGCCCAAAACAGATTGCTTTTGCTTTTATTTACAGAATTAATAATGTTGTAGACTTCTGTGGTGTGTAGAATTTAAGAATTTAAGAGTTTGAGCCAGTGCTACAAACATACTAAATATATGGCGTCTTGCCATTTTTCTTTTTTCTTTATTCGCATTATTACAAGTTCCTTGAATCCCCTTAGAATTCTAACAAAGAAAAATTGATTTATTTGATTGTTTTTGCAAGTAACCAAAGTCATTTTATAATACATTTGAGCAATACCATTAGGATCATTATGTGAAAATAAATGGCATATTGTGAGTAAAGTGAATGGTGATTGACGTTCAATGTTTAATGTTTACAGTCACTTACCTTAGGCTCATCATTTCCCTTCCAGGAAGGCAGCATTTCTTTGACATTGGATGTTTCTATTTGCTGCTCAGACCAAATGCCTCACAGAGTATTTTCTGTTTAGAATCTTGGTGTTGTAGGAAGGTTGGCACAGGCCTCCCATTGCTTTCACAAGTGTTATGGTGCAATTCTCGTCAATCTTTTTCATCCAGGGAATCAGCAGGTCCATGTGACTTACCTCCTCCCTTGTGTCCCAGTGTAGGATGTACTTTGGAGTATGGCACAGCATCTTCCATGGAAGGGAGGTTATAGGCTAAAAACATATGGTTACACTGCCAAGCAAGTTGCAGCTGGTCTGAAAGTAATTTTGTTTTAAGAAAGAACCAGTGTGGTTTTAGAAACTCGGGGTCCTGTGAGGACATTCTTACTGTACCGCTGTCAGGGTGAGCAGCATGAGTCAGTGCGGGGTTGTGATTAATGAGCAGAGGAAGCACTTCATAGCTGGCAGGTACCCAGGGGGTACCTGGTTGTCCAGGGAAAAGAATTGTTAGAAGCATGGAGAGGCCAAAATTACTGAAATTACAGGCATTTTCTTTGCAGATATTAAGGCCACAGTATCCCTGAAAACTGTTCATTCTTGCAAGAGGCCACTGTGTGCTACTGTAGATGATAACATTAAGGGATGGGATTTTGCTGTAGAGTTAGGCCAGTACTGGAAATGAAAGTGAATATAACTTGTTCAGTAGGTCTGGCAGTACGCAGCCAAGTCTGGGATCCCTTCCATGGCACCCTCAAGCAGCTGTCAGTCAGCAAACACTTGGACAGAGAGCAGTAACACTCCTTAAGGGCAAAGGTGTGCTGTGGGTGTTGGAGGGAGAGGCTGCAGATCATGGGTCCAGCACGAGGATCACACTAAGAGGGCAAATGGGAAGACATTTGTACTCTGTTCCTTTATCATGGAGCTAATTCAGTTTTACAACCTTTTCAGCCTTGTAATGAGTTCCCATCATCATGTTTGCTGTGCTGTTTCCGCTCTGCTGTGGGTTAGGCCTTGAAGTTAAAGCCTCATTTGCATGATCTTGAAGTAGTTTCCAAATTAACTTTAAATAATTTTGCCACCTAGATATTGTACTTGGAAATAAAAATTTCATCTAGTTTTCTCTTTCAGGACATCAGAGTTTAATAAGAAAATTTCTTTGACCAGTAATAAAGAGTTCAGATGTAAGAGAGTACCGTATGACAATTAGTATTTTCATTTTTTTATCTGCAGTATATTCACTAGCAATTTTACCTGTATTCTCTACTTTTCTTAAGAGGCAGAAGTTATCCACAAAACACAAAGATGGACAGTGGTTAAATAGCAGGAGCAGAATCTGCTGCAATAGTTCATTCTAGCCAGCAACATTAACAGTTCTGTGACAAAAGAAAGTTGCAGATCACAGAATGGGTGAGGCTGGAGGGGTGCACCAGTGAAATTATCTGGTCCAACCTCTCTGCTCAGGCAGGGTCATCCTAGAAAATGCTGCACAGGATTTTGTGTCCAGACAGTTTTTGAAGTCTTGTCTATGCAAGTTTAGTAGTAAAGACATTGGGAGCCGTGTGTCCATTGAAGTTTCAAGGCTGCGTCCAGAAAGCATTGTGAATCTGCTGAGCAGGAGAAAGGCCAGACATGATCCTCTGCTCTAGACCTGCCCTTCTGGAGGGGTAGGCTGGGGTTCCAGGTAAACTGGGGATTTCCGGTGAGACTGTCTTTCGAAACTCAGATCATTGATGATAGAATCATTTTCAGGACTCCATGCTGCAAGAAAAGCCTTACTTGGAAAAAGATTTGGTATCTCAGCTAGACTTTGCTAGGTTTTTTCTGATGTAAGGTGGTGTGGCATATGCAGGGAAAATGCATGTGAAATAGGAAGAAAGATTGGGTGAGAATATAAAAACATGGAAAGAGCTTTAGTTATGAAGTACAACTTCTTCATTGCAGAACTGTTCCAGAAATGCTGTTCCATTTGTCAGAAAGATGGCTATCTGTGAACAGTTTGCATTAGAAAGAAACATTTTGGTATTCCAAGCTAGCTACAGACAATGGGGCTATTAACTTGTACTGGACTTGAGTGGTGTTTCAAGAAGTGGAAATAAGTAATGTTGTGGTATCACAGTGGATGAAGCAGTAAAAGTGAATTGGAAAGAACAACATTGTTATAAAATCCTTAACATCTTTTTCTCTAAGTATTGTAGAATAATCTGAAGCAAATTAGATGTAGGATGATGACAGCAATAAGGTTGTTACATGAAGAGTGTGTTGTTAACAAAGTCCAATAAAATAATCCAAAATTATCCCTTCATCAAAACCCCATAAAGCATTAGTGTTTTGAGATACAGTGTGGACTCTGACTCATACAAGCTTAAGCTAAATGGAAGCTCTCTGTTATGATCAGGGAAGAAGGAGGGTTCTCAGGAGTATAATTCAGAGCAGCTATTTTTTTCCTTATTAGCTGCAAATAGCTTCCCCAGCCTGTGACAGGCATTGCTGTAGCTAGGTTTTTTTCCTCATGTGAAGGTCACATAAAAAGGCAATGTGGGGCTGCTTTCTGCCCATGTTGTGGTTAGCTTGGATTAAGCCAAAAGCCTTGTATTCTCATTAAGGGCTCGAAGCTGGTTTATGGCATTCACTTCTTGTTTTCAGCTGTGAGTTCGTGTTAGAAAGCTGATACACTGCTGTTGTTGCCTAAACAGCTCAGTTGCCATAGCTGAGTAAAATCACCAGTAAGCAGAATTTTTTCATTTGTGACTTTGCCTCATGCTGTTCTTCGCTGCCCCTCTTGAGATGCCTCTGTGCAAATGGAGTGGATTTAAACTTCAAACTTTAAATTATTAGTGTATATTTGGTTTGTGATATGCTAATAACATCAATATGTCGATTTTCACTTGTTCTTGCTATTCTTGCCATTCCTGAATGCCACCAGGTTCTTTTCTCCTGAGTAATAGCTGGGTCAAGGAGAGCTACAAGCTCCTACTGTACCCGGTACACGAAATACTCACACTGAATCTGGGCGACAAACCAGACTATGTTATGTGCTTCATTAAATTAATTAGTTCAGACTACAAGGAGGGTACCGCTAGACTTCTAATGTGATGTTGGTTATCTGATACAGACTAGGGAAGGGTTTAAAATCAAATTACGTTGCATGATATTGGGAAAAGCCTATGGAAGTAAGAATGCAGGTGTGAAAACCTTCAAAGTCATCATGGATCTGCATGTGTGTTGGAAAGAGTGACCACTCTCACCTCTTTTACAGGCTGGAATTGGAGACTCATTAATCTGGTCTCAGTAAAAATGGTATTTAATGTAATACAGTATTGCTGGTCAATTTCCAGCATTGTACCTTAAAACATGTTCTTTACTTAGAAGATTGTGCTTGCTGCATCTGAGGATATACAATCTTCTTTGTGTGTATCGAGGCTCCTATTTAGGAATGAGGTTTTGCACAGATGCTTTTACAGTGAAATTTTGAGTGTGAGTACTCAGCTGGTAAAATAAACTGTGCTTAAGTTTTGATGGTAGAAATTCCTCTTGGCAGATAAAATCATATTTGCTAGACATAAATAGTTGTGATAGAAAACAGTACTTTTAAATTTGTGCATGCTAGTGACTTCAAATGGAAGAAAAAAAAATCTTGTCTGTTTCAAAGATGCTGTTCCATAATGTATAGAGTCTGCTTGCTTTATTTGTATTCTGAAATACTTTCATTTTGAAATACTTTGTAAACATATGCTAAATAAGATAACATATTTTTAATCCTGTATCTACAGCTTTCCAAGAAAAAGTGTAGGCTGTCTAACATGATAATTCTCTCATATTTTTATTTCTCTTGCTTTTAAAAATCTTTATCCTCCAGCCCTCCCTTTTTTCTCTCAGTACACAATTTGTGTTTTAGAAGATGCTAAGTAGCTTCTGCCTTTTTTTTCCTAAAGCATAAAAATCTTTAGCAATTCTAATGCTGTTTTTCAGGGAAAATAAAAATTTGAATAAACCGCTCATGAATAGGGAGTTATGCATTGGTATTTTTTGACTCACAGTAAATTTTGTTGTACAAAACCAAGATTGCTGTTATTCTGCTCTTCACAGCCTAAGTGAAGACCTGATACTATGACCTTTATCCTGTGTTTTGATCATACTATGGACAAGCGTTTAAAGTTACCTCAGGTATTTTTGGACTACCTTGTGCTGTAGAGAGTTTTCCTCAGAATGGTCCCTAATGGAGGTATTGTACCTGCTAGTCCAAACTTCTTGTCACTGTCTGGCATACAGAGTGGATTGTGGCCATGACTTGTGATTGATGTTCCCCAGACAGAAGATAATGGATGTCTTAGTTTCATATATTGCTTTAACTTGCCTGCATATCTGCGAATACACAGAAAAATTGTTCCTGTGGAGAGAGCACAGGTTGGTTTATTCATTGAAGATCAAAGAAGGTTTGAAATTGCCAACTTTTCCAGCACAGGAATTAAAGTGTCTGTCCTTGCCTTCTCTTTGAAATGCATAGTATTACTGCTAGGTGCCTAAAAATTTCCGAATAGTGATCAATCTTCCTCTGTGGCAAGAGATTTGGTTAGATACTGTAAGAATGATGCATTTGTCAAATGATTCATTAGCTGAAACTTGAAAAGCCCAGTGCATCTCTTCACTCCTTCATTTTTCCGAAGTTGTTTTGGTCTGCTTATATTTTCTTCATTGAATATTTAAAATACTTGTTGTACTTTCCAATCTGATTAAAATAGGTTATGACCATTGTTAAAATAAATATTCAGACAGATGTATTAGCATAATAACCCTACCCAAACTCAATTCACAAATGTCTATATGTCATGTATATAAATATGTATATATTTTAATTTGACCTCTAGTCAAGGGAACTCTCTGAAAGTTAATGGTCACTTTTAAAAAATCATTATTTTCTGTTATTTAATGCTATCAGTATAGATAATATGCTTACCTTGGCACTGTACAATTTATGATGGAAAGGCCAAGATCCATATCCAAACAACACTAATATATACCAATATCTACCTTAGACAGTAGTGAATGCAAAAGCATTCCCTCAGTTCAAAAGTGTAGGAATTCAGTTCACTACTTTAATTCATTATTTGGTTTAGTTGAATTTATTCATTGAAGAACTTTCCTTCTTCAGATTACTATGCAACTTCAGGGAGTTTTTTTTTCAGCTGGAGCAGTGTCTGCACACTGATCAGATGTCAGCTGAGTGAACACTTCCAATGCAGATGATGCATGAACAGGCAGTATAAGGAATATGTCATGAAACAACACAACTGTGTTTGTTGTTAAACTTGGTGACAAAGTGATAGATCTAGAAGGGTTAATATTGATCAGCTGGTTACTCTTATATTTTTTGTAAAACATAAAGGTTTGGGGTTGGGATTTTTTTGCAATGCCATTTTTTGGAAGGAGAGATGGAGGGATCTTGTGAATATGGGAAAGCCATACTGAAGTGACATGCTAGGCTGCCTGCAAAGACTCCAACTGGATTTAAAAAAACAACAAAACCAATGTCCAAGAATGGTAAGAAAATTACACACATACAATATTACAAGTATTTTTACTCTTTTCCTCTTTGTGCAATTAGAGTGTGAATATTAGAATCTTTTGCAGTCTCCTGATTTAACATCTTTTGTTTCTCTGAGGAGACAAGTTGAAAACCAGTGCCTAGAAATCAGGAGCCATGGGAATAAGGCATATCTTACTGCTAAAAGATGTTATGAAACACAGTCCATTCACTGTACCCCTCCTTTCTCTCCTTCAAAACTGTCAGTTGCATAGATGTTATATTATTTTACAGGCTTTCAAATAATCAGTGAGCTGTTTGGAAAAATGTGCCAGTATGCAGTGCTGCCAGTGCCGTTTAGATACCATGTGAGCATTTAAAGATGTTTTGCTGTTCAGGGATCTCTGCAATAGAAGGTCAAGATGTTTTGTTTGTTTTGTTGTGTTTGTTTTGCTAAAATAGGTATACATATATAAAATTTACATCTGGATGATCAAACTGCAACCCCAGAATTCCTGAATGGCTGTGGAAGCCTGGCAGCACCGTGTTGTAGAAAGAGGCAGATCTTTTCACGCGTAAATGGTTAGAGAGCCTTGTGACTGCAGTGGTGGAAGTGCAAGAGTGCAGATGTGTGGTACGAGACGTGCATTGGAAAAGCATTAGGCTGTCAGAGGTTTGTATTCCCATAGCTTGAAGAGTGTCCTGTGAAATCAAGTAGTGTAACTGGTATGTTTACTTTTTAGCTTGAAGCAAGTTTTGGAGGGTCGTATTTATGATACCTATTTTATGAAAAATACTGCATTTGTTTTTGTAAAACAAATAAATACAAACATATTTATGTAGGTTTTTTTGCATACTTTTTATTAAGGCTTAAGCTGTTACAGAAGTTTAGAAAAATATCTTGACAAAAATAAATTAACCTATTCATAGTCTTAAATGCAAACTGTTTGCTTCTTCCTTTAATTTTTAGATCTTGACATGACAGTAGATCCTCAAAGTATGTGATGGAAACTGACTTTGTTAATGTGTTGCTCTTCTCTTGAAAGAGTAGTTTTCGATTCTTTGGAGGATCTCTCTGGACTGTGCATGGATCTCTTGCCAAGTGCAGTGGTCATTTGACTGTGAAAAAAAGGTTATTAAGAAGTGTGTATTAACTGGTTTATAAAAAATTATATCCAATATTATGGCAAGCAAAATGTGAGTTGAGAACAAGCATGTAATTATTTAAAAGAAATTGAAGAAAAAATGAATGCTAATTTTAGGAAGTCTAACTAAAGTACAGATATTCTTTGGTATATATGATGACCATTTCTTTTCCATCATCAGACTCATGGCTAATCCTCACCCATGTGATGTGAAGTTTTTATAAAAAAGCACAGACTGCTATGGATTTTGGTGCTGAATTAACTTTAAATGTTTTTTAGAAGCCAGTGATGATACATTGGCCTTGAAATGGATGTGGACCAAAAGATTTTCAGTGAATGAAAATCCGTAGTGCATGAAAGAGAGGCACAATCTCACAGGTATGTACAACTTTGATCAGCAGTGGGACGTCTTCTATAAGAACCTGCTTTTTATCTTTAGAATTCCTTAAATTGAGCCAGAAAGAAACAGCCTACTCACCTTGGCCACAAATTCATCCATTTTTTTGAAGCAGTCTTTCACTATAGACTCATGGTTGATGTTAAGTCTGGGCTTCAGCTGGTGTTTAAATGGAAAAATAAGGAAATGTTAGTTTGAGCAATGACAGGTAAATAAAAGTTCAAACAGTGCCCTCTGATGGACATGGCCGTCAACTGGGAGCACTTTAATTCTGCTGCCATATGCAAGCCTGCTGAAGGGGTTTATGCTAAAGGCAGTGCAGCACACACCATGTCTACAGAAGGATTAGGAAATGAATATATCAATATTCAAGGCAAGGGGACATGGATTTTTTTGTTTTGTGACAGTACTGGTCTTGTCAGTGTTGTGTGAAGGAAACAGATTTCAGAGTAACTGGTGGTCATTGACACTGAGTGTTACAAATGTACAGCTGTGATTATGTTTGATCAGTAAAAAAAAAAAAAAAAAAATTATGTATGTATATGTACTTATAAAGCAGTAGTTGTCCGTAGCTGTACACACTTACTCCTGGGGCATGGCCTGGTCAGGAGCAGCAGTGTTGGTTTGGAGGTCAGTGCTTATGTGCTCAGGCCAGTGTCCAGTGATGGAAAGCTCTGTCCCCTGGCGAGCAGTGCCTTGGGTTCCCTCCCCTGCAGCACAGATGGGTAGGGTAGGGTAGGGTAGGGTGTGCATTTTTATGCCCAGGTTTGCTCTCCTGCAGGTTTGTTGGCAAATCTGGTGCCTGGCACAGGCATTAGTTGCATGGGAAGCTACAGTAAATCTGAGGCTTTGTCCTCTGTAAATAGTTCTTAAGCTGACCCCAACTGAGTTAACTGTATGCGCATGTTTAAGTAGTTTACTCAGCTGAAATAGGCTGAATGCAGACCTAAGATTTTCTGCCTACAGCTTGCATGTAATTCTTTGTTAGCTTGTCTTGACAGAAGTCATAAGTACTTGAAGAAAAACACATGAAATTGATATTTAGTTAAAATAGTAAGTACTTCTGTTTAGAACTAGTGCAGTCTGTAAGGAGAAGCAAGTGAGATATGGTTTTTAGGCATCACATCTTTAAATAAGGCTGTAAATATGATGTGTGAATTTAAAATTGCCCGGATCATACAAGTCAGTAAAAGTGCTGGAAGATGCCTGTCATTACTTGCAGACAGATATTTTAGGTATCATTATTTGAAAATGTATTTTAAGTTCTATATTGCATTTTCAGCATACATAATATCAGTTTTATTTACCATGAATGTCTGACTTCAATATCATGCAGTATAAAGAAATAAATTAATTATAAACATATTATAAATATTTTATAAATATTAAAATAAATTATATAAAAATATAAATAAATTGTAAATATAGAGATGCAGTTATAAAAATATAAATTAAATTATATATAAATATTATAATAAAAATTATATAAATATGATAATATTATAAATAAATAAATTGTACTTACACAAGTCGTGAGCTGAGCGTGAGCCTCATACATTCCTCTTAGAAAAGTGTTTTTATCTTGAAAAGGTGTGTCTGCTCTCTTGAAAAATTCTGCAATTTCATGCACTATATGAACAATGGCTGCATTATCATACTTCACCTGTGATTAAAAAAAATGTAGACAAATTTGGTTTCTGAAGTTTGCACTTAAGTGTCAGTTAATTTTTCAACTACCTGAGTCCAGTTATCCTAAGCTGTTAAACAGTGTTCACCACTTTCCTGTGCTTTTCTACATTTTTTAGTACAAAACTCCTAGCTCGATATATACATTGGAAAAGATGGTATTTATTTGAAAACCAGGAAGCGTATGTTCAATTTGCAGTTGCAATTCATAAATTGCTTTGAGTTGCTTTCATAAGGAAGACCCTTATTTTGCAACATAAATATATCTTGCATTTTGGGCTGCATTTATATGTTTAGATATTTACAGTGCATAAGCAATAGTGAATAAAAGGCCAGGAGTCAAAAGCAGATCTTTTGAATTCAGGCCCAAGACATCCGACAGGGCAGGGCTTTCCTCCCAGGCACAGTCCATATCTGATAAGGGCAGCTCCCTCTGCCTTGGAGAAGATGAAGTATAGGAGGAGCAAATATTGCCATCCATTCCTTTTTGTTCCCTGGGAGCATTTTAGAAGATCCATTGGAGAGATGAGCTGGAAACAGGCAGAATGAATTGCTGGGGTACAGTACCACACTCTAAATCGGTACTTTATTTTGTGGCATTGCAGACCTGGACTGAAAGTGAATGGTGCACATGAAGTGATTGATATATGTGCTGAGTAGTACCTGAAATTACCCCTGCATTTCCTTTATGGGGTCTGCTTCTGACTGAAACTGAGGTTAGCATGCTGTTCTGGTGGTTTCCAGGCTGACTGATTCAGCTAATTTTCCCCCTTTAAACTGCAGGACTAACAAGAAAACATCTTAACCCTTTTCTTGTAAAAGTGGCATTGTGACTTAAATAATAGGAAAAGGAAAGAAACCATGGTTTTCCTAGATAGCCTGTCCAGGAAATAATTTTGATTGAAAAGTCAACAGTCAGAGTTATCATTGAAGGCTGTAGTATTACATGGCACAATTCTAGTTTAAAAGTCTCGTAACAAGGTGCGTAGGCTGTGGGAGGTAGAGCTGCGACAATGAGATGATATCAAGTACATGCATTTTTCTACTTACAGCTTTCAGCATCTGCTCAGGGAAGCACAAACCTTCATTGCTGACTTCCTCACACTCCAAAGAAAAGCCTCTTTTGTTCTTAAAGAAAACATAGGGGTAAAAACATAAGCATGTGCAAAACCAGGTTTATTATGTAAAAAAATCATAGGAGTCACTTCTCAGTTGGTCTCTTAGCAATGAAGTGTAGCAATGAAGAAGTAGACAATGACAGAGGACACTGTATCTCATGAGTTTGAAGAAGATTCATCTGATTCCCAAGCCTATCTGAAATGGGAAGAATAGCTGGTTGTTTCACCTTTTCTCAAATTTTTCAGGGATGTCCATATATAGAGTTGAGAAAAGGGCAGGCCGAAAAAGGAGCCAAATTGGGAATGGAAACATTCTTTTCATATTTCAAAAACAGTTCCAGAGAGTATTTGTACCTGTGACTGTGGATGTCTTTTTCTGTCATAGTAAAGTACATTGTGGTGCCACAGTTTCTGCTGATGCCAATTAGAGGGACTCCCAGATGAGTGTGTATTCTTCTTGGGAAGGCACACAAATGTCATGTATACAACAGGATGAGTGTGAATTAAGAAATCTAAATTTTAGATATTTGGCTTCGTGGAGAAGGAACATCTGACTCATGGCTTTTTAATTATGTGGAAACAAAAATCGTAATCTGGCAGTTATGCGTTTGAGAATTCCTTACACCAAAACTGAAGATGGAAAATGGCATCTATAGGTTGTGTCAGTGTTTTACACTTTGACTTACCAGTTCCTCGATTTCCTGTAAAAGCGCACTCCATGGCACGCTTTGGAAGCACCGGTGGCTGTTGCGGTGGGGATTACCAAGGGATGTGGCAATGAGACAGGCACTTAAGAGGAAGAAGCAGCTCCCAGGGCAATACATTGTCTGGTCTAGTGTACTGCAGAAGACAGGAGGTTTAATAAAATCAGGAAGGTTTTACAGTTTTAAGTCATACAAGTGTAGGTAATTATTAGCTCCTGCTTTTTCATTATGCTCTGTATTTTCAGGTGTGCTGTGGTAGGCCTAACGAGTTCAGAACTTATGATGGAGCATTTGAAAGTTAAATACATTTATCCAATAAATAAAGATTAAAAAAGTAGTGAAAAAACTTATTTTACATACTATTTATACAATATGAAAGGGGTAGCATGAGTGGTTTATTTAAAAATCCATTTCTGTTTATCTGAAATACATATTTTCTTTTATATTTCTAAATGGAGAAAGACAAACAGTGTCTAGAAAACTGTCATTATCTGCTACAGTAAATTTGACTAAATATAAACTATTTCCTGCTAAATAATGAATTAAAAATTAAGAGTTTTTCCAGTTTTCCAGCAGTTTGCTGTAACTCATAGTAACCTGTAGCTTTGCTACCTGTACCTCATAACACGATTTAAAGCATTTGCTTCTAAATGTAAGGTTGTATTTTAATCAGACTTTTTTAAAAAAAATAAACTCATTTTGCGTTACAGTAGTAAAATAAAAAAGATGAAATGAGTAAATTAATCTCATCTAGAAAAATCAGTAATAAAATCAAAGAAGCCTACCTTATGGATAATAGTCAGCTCCTGGTTGTGCAGTTCTGTAGGGCTCCTGGGGTACCATTCTGTCAGCTGAGTCCCTCTTATATACTCTTCTCCCACTTGTACAAATTGCTGACCACCTACTCTCAGTAGATGATGCAGAGTGAAACTACCTTCTTTCAGTATTCCATCTTTCCAGGTGTGTTGATTTCCAGGCAATAGAGAGGTTGTATGTGGGTGGCATTAGAAGCCATGTTTTGCATTTGAACAGAAAAAAACTAAAGTCTGTAGAACAAAATGTTAATTTTTATCTTACTTGATTTTGAAACAACTTTATTGTTACCAGTTTGTAAATAGTCACATGCAGGTGATAAAATACAGAGCACACTGTTCTACTTTATGAACAATATTGTCTTCTGTATTTTCAATATGAATGTAGAGTTTCATATAACTGTTTATACCATGTGGTTTATACTTGTATAAGTAATATTGAACAGTAAAAAAGTTTGACTGTACTCTTTCTGTCTCTAACTTTATAGTTCTATAATTATGCTATTTAGTTTCGAATGTAATATACAAACTCATATGCACACACATAAGTACATGTAATATGTATGTATATACATGTTAATTCCAGAAGTTGCACTGTGAAGTAATCTGCAGAAGTTTTTATTTTGCTGTAGGTTGGAGGTACTGAAGAGAATTAACTTCCAAGAGAGCTAATCCCTACAAAATCAGAAAACTTAGAAGTAGCAGTAATAAGAGTAATAGTAGCAACAACAGAATTTCATTATATTTTGTCCCTGGGGATCTTAAATCCCATTAACACTGCCAGAAGTTTCTCTGTGATAGTTTGGCCAAATGTTAAGCACTGCATCACTTGCAGACAGAAGGGGGATTTCACCGGGTTCTTAAAACTTTCTGGATGGATTCCCTTGTAATTTTAAAAGTCTTTAGGTACCTAACATCCAGCTTATGAAAATCACATTAAGATCATATTTGTAACTTTCGTCTGTAATATTTTGTCAGTTTTCCCCTTTACAGAATGCCTGCCCATCTAATAATTTAATGTAATAATGCTAGTGGATGTTATTTCTCTATGTGCCATTCATAAATCAGGAATTGGAATAAACCTAACAGCAGGAATTAAGGGCAACTTCTGCCACTTGTCTGAGAAGAAGTAGCTGTATGGGTGTGCTAAAACAGGCCTCGTTTTATCATGTCTTGGAGATGTCTCATGAACATCTTATCAGCAGTAGATTTTGGATGGAGGACTTGAATACTCACCATGAGATACCTGCAGCCACTATGGAAGGGTAAAACTGAGGATTCTGCTGTCTTAGCGTAGTGCGATGTCAGGATGGAATAGAGGGTAGTGGTAATAGGGCAAAGTGGACATCAGTGCTGGAGGTTGGAACATTTTCAGACTTGATTGCCCATTTCAAGGTGATCAGACCTTCCAGTGTGAGCCCCCTGACTACCTAACTTGATGCTGCACTTGTGGACCTCAGTCTCAGGAATTCATTTATATTCAGGATTCTTGTGTAGTATCTTGTGACAAAATCATAACTATTCTTTCTGGAATTTTATTGTACCACTAATAAAATTTGGTTCGACCACTTTGGAAAGTGTGTTCAGGGAAGGAGTGTGGTGGAGCTGCAGCTAAGGCACATCAGCTTTCAGAAGGTTTTTCTTTATGTTGTGTTTACTGCTGGGGTTTGTCTTGGAAGACTGATGAAATAACCATATTGTGAGCCTCCAGTTCACCTCTGTGAGTGTCTGTAATCATCTGTTAATGTAGGAATTCAAATATGTTCTCTTGAAGAAGAAAAACACAAAAAATGAAGCAAGGAAACATTACGTTGTTTTCTGGCTGTATAAATAATGTTATTTGAACCTACCAATCTCTCAACACCAGATTTAAAAAAAATATGTTTCCATTTAAACTTAGACTATCTTAACAGCAAAAATACTACAAGTGTGTTGTTAAAGTGGTAGACTTTGCTTGGTCTGAAAGATGACTGACAAGCTGGTTTTGAAAATTTGCCACTTCATTTCTTCCACCTGGCTTAGCTTTCAACATTAGGCTTCACACTTCAGGATAGTACCATTTCCTCTTGTGCACTGGAACTCCATGAGTGACTGGGGCTGGCGCCAGAAATGCTTCAGCTTTTTTGCTTTAACATATTCTTCCTCTGTTGTGATTGTCCTTTTATGAGATTCTCAACATTGATGTGGTAAAACTTTTGCTGTGCTGTGTTTCTTATTAAAGCATTTGCAAACAAACAAAAAGACTTGTAAAATAATTAAATAATGAAAAATATTCCACAGAAAAATTATTGATCATAAGAATCATAGTATTTATTGTGTATTTGGCCCCTTTCTGTTGGTTTGACAGAGGAAATAGCAACTCCTTTTCTCAAAATGAGGTAATGGAATAGTGTCAGTATCACTATGAAACTATAGAAATTCCTTGTGCTAGAAGATCCCAATCTGTGTGGGATTGATGTGTGTGGGAGTGGTGTTCCTGCTCTGCCCCACCTCTTTTTTTCTTTTTTTTTAAGCTTTTTTGGAAAAGGCACACCTTGCTGTGTGAAATGCCTGCAGAAAGTGAAAGTGACATTGCAAAGAAAGTAATTTCCTGCTCTTGAGGAAAAGGAACCCAAGCTTGGAAATTAAACATCCAGCTTTACCACTTGGAATTTCAAAGTAAAGACCTGTAACTGAAATGATAGCATCATAGCTCTCAAAAAAAATTTGCTTTCACTTGTTGAAGAAGATGGTTAGTGAGGAAATGATTAACCTTTGTTAGGCGTCATATGGATATAGGTTATAAATCATCTTTAAGGTACCAAAATGGGACTTGGAAGATCTGGACATTCAGACTTCATATTTTGGTGACCTTTGTGCACTTTTTCGTTATTACTTTAATCCTTATCTCTAGAAGACTGTCCATAGGGGAATTTATGATTATATCAAATTGGGAGAATTTAACAGAAGGCTTTCTGTCTGTAGAAAGCAAACAATATTGCTAGAGGAAAAAAACAGAAAAGCCTAAGTGAGAGCTTGTGTTAGCAGCAGTCAGAACAGCAAAGTCTCTGGAGACTCAACAATGTGAGCATAGACAGACTCTTTCCTATCATAATCATACAATTCCTGCCATAATCATATCTTTCCATCATATCAACCTGTAATCATTCCTACCATTCCTAGGAGAAGGCTGCAGCATGATCTAAACCATGTTTACGTGATATACATTTTCATTTTTGGTTTTCTCAAGGCCATTGTCTTGCAAATTCATCATAGCTTAGAATGACAAATCCTAAAACTCCAATATTTACCAGGAAGGGGAGAGAATACTAGTGTTTTATCACTGCTGTAGGTACCTGAGCTTCATGGATAATAAATTCAGGTTGCTTATAAAAAAAAGCAACTCTATTAAATTGTCTCACTTTTTAACTTCCTTGAAGTTTTATAACATTTATGACTACTAGGACATGAGGCATACAAGAGTCCAAAGGGTAAATGTAGAAGACCAATAGTGATTTAATAACCTGATGTTATGATTATGGAGTTTTAGGAATATTTTATTTGACTGTCAGTATTGTGTTTTTTCAGCACACCACATTTTAGAAGAAAAGGCAAATGTGATTTAATTTGGATTGCATACCAGTGTTTAATTTGCTTTGAATGGAAGGTATTGTTTGAATACTGAATCTCTGAGTGTGTGGCATCACTGGGTGGCAGGGGTGGGTTGTAGAGAGTGACAGTCATGGCAACACATCACTCCAGTGATCTTGTGCCTTTGTGTTTGTAAGAAGCTGAAGGAAACTCTCTGCATCTCAAGAAATAGTGCAGAGGACTGATTCTTGATTTCACTAGGGCCAGGCCTTCTGAGTACTTAGCACAGATGTTTTCAGAGATACTCCACTATAGAAGGACCATTTTAAACATACCAAATTTTAATTGTCATTCTGAAAGTTCACAAACTCTTGGATTCTGGAGTAATTTTCTAATTGGAGTAGTGATAAATTGCATTTTGCATTAACATACAACCTGTATAAATTGATGAAAAGTATAATGAAATCCAATGTGAGCCAGAGCTGGAAGCTGGATTTGGTGATTTTAGAAGTTTCTGCATTTTTTTTCCATATTTTTGTGAGCTAGAGTAAGCATTCTTCAGAAAGTTTTAACTCAGCCAGATTGAATTGTGACTTGAAAGCCAGAAAATTACAGTAAAAAGGAGCTGCCTCATTTTCAGCTGTTCTTACAACCACATCATTGCCTACTTAAAATAATTAAACTTGTACAAATGATCAGATTGTTTAAACATTGTGGTGGGGCCTGAACTCATTTGAAAATGGTTAATCTTTACCACTTTTGGTATCATTTCCTTTCATAGCATTTAATAATCCCTGCTTTCTATTCCTCAGTTTTATGCATCTGTTTTAGAATTCTCATTCATTTCTTTCTGTGTACAATTTTTCATGCAATGACCGAGCTCTATGTGTCCAATATTTCTGAGTTCATGTTTGGAAGACCTTTGTGGTTTATGTAATCTCTTGCACCAATATAGTAATATGAAGCGTTATAGATGTAATTTTTTTGGCATCTGGACCAAGGGCTCATCCAAAGGCCTGGCTTCCTGGAAGTGCTGATCATCCAGTCCCTGAAATCATACTTTTAATAATTAGAACATAAAAAAATATGAATTATTTTTAAAATCATGGCCACACATCTTTAACTTTGCATTAACCTTTCAAAGGTTATCTTTTGTTAAACTTTCTTTAAACTTACCCTGTTTCTGCATGTGTGAATGCAGGCCTTGCTAACATTTAATTTTTATTAATTAACTCAATTCTGATAGAAAACAATAGAAAAAGGTTTCTGGAAAATCTGTTAATTAGCTATATAGTCCAGCTGTTCCCTAAAGCATGACAGTTTATCATTCAAAATTTAAAATTAAAAACCCCATCAAGTCACTGTTTAATTCCCATTAAATTCCACAGGATTTCTCACTTATTTTAGGGTCAATGCAATTTTTAAAAATGTACTTCTGTGTTAAAAGCATAAGTGACTGACATTTATGAAAAGATGCACAAAAACTTGTACTGACATACAGGAGTATAAAAACTATGGAAACCCACTAAATTTTCATCAGAAAACTTTATGCTTTGTGATTGGCAAATGAAATTCCTGTTTTGGGAAAGAATTAATGAAAGAGTAGAAAAACCAATAAAATAACGGAAACAGTAGTGAAATAAGGAAACCTAATTATAGCAGACCTAATTATATTATAAACCTAATTATAGCAAAACTCTACCAATTTTCAAATCTCTACAAACTTCTTAATCCTCATCATATTCTTTATATTTACATATTTCCTAATGTGGAGTTTGGGCTCCTGAGCTGGGCACAGAGATTCCAGAAACCATATTTTTTGAAAAGTCAGCTGCTATAAAACAGATCTGAAGCACCAGATACAGTGTGAGACTGAGCTAAAAAGGAAATTAATTCCTTGTTCCTTGCCATGGGTAGTGTCTGCTGCTTAGTGACCAGGTGCTTCCAATCTTGACTGTTTTGTGAGTCTGTGATTGAACACAAGCACAATATTTTTGGAAAAAAAACCACAATTATTTTGCTTTACAGTGTAGTATAAAAACAGCCATAAACATGGGTGACATCGCTCAGCTTAGACTAAAATATAACCTGGAGATTCAAGGAAGGCTGTTCCAACTAGGGATGAACATAACAGCCATCCAGCTTGTGTTAACTCTTCAGTTAAGTCTCGTGCCTGCCCTGACCAAGGCAGTACAGGAGATGTGAGAGCTGCACAGCCTTCCCGGGCCATCTGTGTTCCATTTGTCACACGAAGGGGGAGAAGCACTACTGTTCTTCCCCAGATATGCTTTAATACCAAACATCAGTGACTTCTCTCGAGAGCTGATCCATTTTGGTTTCCCACCAAAGCAGAATTGTATCATTTTGTCTTCTCAAAATGCTAGACTGTCTCCCTTGAGAGTTTCAGACACTGGATCTGTGCCATGCTTAAACATGAGATAGATGTTGGTCGGGCTCGGTAGCGTACAGGGGAAGAGCATTATGTGATTGGAAAAAATGAATTCCAAAAGCTGTAGTTCTGTTAAATTCCAGCATCTCTAAGGCTTCCAGAACTGAAGTTTTGAACATAAGTGTAGATATAAGAGTCTTACATTAATTCAATCCTTTTTGGAGTTGTTCCAAAATAATCCTTTTTATAGAACAGACATTACTGCCTATTGTTATAGCTACCTTTTTTTTCCCTTCCAAATATATACATAATGTGCACTGTAATCGCTGGTCAGTATGCATTAACCTATCACTTGAAAAAACTCTATTATTTGCCAGATTCTACCAACCACCTGCCAGAAGATGTCATTACACAACTTCTGAAATTTAAAAAGTCAATGAAGTTAGATATATACAGGGGACTTTTAGCATTTTGAAAGCCGGTAGTTTTTTCCTAACTACTACATGGGAAAGCTTCAGGATTAAAAAAGAAAGAGGGCCAACCATGAAGAATGGATAATACAATCTAAAATGAAGTTTTTTTTCCAGTGACAATTTAGTGTCTTTGGTTCTGAAGTACTTCTCCAGAAATGAGGATTTTTTAATCTATAAAAATATAACAGATG
Source organism: Origma solitaria (assembly GCA_013397895.1). Lineage (NCBI taxonomy): Eukaryota > Metazoa > Chordata > Aves > Passeriformes > Acanthizidae > Origma > Origma solitaria. Next base: position 2,350,211 of record VZRL01004872.1, read on the forward strand.
ACTACGGAAACATCTGAGGTGGTTTCTGCTACAGTGACTTCTGCTTCAGTTTTCCATTTGTATCTGTAGATTTGATAAAGTAGCTGAGTGGGTGGTAAAAAACAGATGCTGCTATGCACTGTAATTGGAAGTCTGCAGAGACTAAGCACCTTCATTTTGAAGGGGGGGGGGACTTCAGATTACTCATTTATTTAAAAATTCATAGCAAGTCACCCATATTTATGTAAAGCCCAGCAAATAAACCTGCAACGGTTTATTTGATGTAGGAGAACGAAGGTCAAAACTCTCTGCTTGATAAAGGGCAACCTCATAATCCAGATGGTGCCATCCTCATTTGTAATAAAATACTTTAGGCTTATGGCACTTGTTCAGGTATGCTTAAATTGAGGAGTGATATACACAAGGCAGGTGCATTTCTGTAATAAAACAGATTTTTCACACTGTGCTAAGCGTATCATGGTAGTTTTGGAATTGTCAATACAGGGGTTTTGACTACATCCACTGATTGCATAAAAATACCGAATTAAATGAGAATTTTCCATGAACATTAATGTTTTGGATCATTTACAGATGGCAAAATGATAGAAAATTATTTTTAAATTGCTACCTATAGTAAGCACTCTGCGGTTTACTTTAGGAAAGTTTCACTTCAGTGCAAAACAAATGACAAGAGGAGGTAACACATGTGGAGAGAATGAAGCCAGTTTATTTTCAGTTCCCAGAAATGGACATTTAGAAGATCTGTGCAAGCCACTCAGTCTTTTAGATTTGTCAATAATAAGGAGCTCTGTCCTGACTTGCAGTAACAATTACAGTCTTGAGTCTTATTTTCTCATTTTTTTAAACAGGTTACTTATAGGAATATGCATCATCATTGCATAGGCATTTTGTAAAGCCTGGTCATAGGAAGTTACATCTGGATTTGCATACAACCTAGAAACTGGAAAGTTATGAAACTTGATTTTCTGAATAGAAATATATAGAAAACGTGCTTTCAATTATTTTATATTTTTAGCACAAATTTGCTAATTTTTTTAGAAGAGGTATTTGAAATAACATTTAATTATTAGGTATTTTTAAAGCTTTATGATTTTCATAGTTAGCAACAGATATAATTTTCCCAAAATCCTAGAATATTTCACAGCATCAAGTTGCAGATTTACCCATCTCATAATCCAAGATAAAATGTGATATGTTTATTTTCATTCTTGCTGTTATCAGAACTCAGGAAGATACTTTAAATGGTGGATATATAATTCCAAGATATTCTAAACCAATGTGTATATATATGGATATTTATCCATACAGAAAAATGTTAGTTGCAATGTTGATTTACTATACTATATATAGAAAATAAATAATTTTCCAGAAGATCTGAAAATGGCAGTTGTTGAAATTTTTTAAATCAAACTTTTATAGCAACTGGGTTTTTTTAAACTGCAGAGGTAAATGAGACCGTAAAAATTGTTAAGTCCTACATTGTTGGTGAAAGGAAACCAGTAAACACACTTGAGAGGTTGCCATTTTTAAACATTTATTTCTGAGTAGAAAAACGTATGTCTGTGTAATAAATATTTAGTCCACTTTACCTTGGGCTTTGAAGCGGTGTCAGTAGTGTGACATGGATAGTTATATGCAGTCTTCCTATATGTACATAGCTGAAACATTTTATATAGAAAAAAATCCTAATTTCTTATGGTTTAGATTGTTCCAGTTGCTTGAAGGACCTGATTTTTCACTGTGAAAATCAGAATGTTCAATTCCTGGCTTTCACTTTTCTTGGTCAGAGTAGCACTGAATGGTTTCACTTTACTCTGACCAGCAGCTGGAAGAACTCTCCACCCTTCCCACAAATTATACACCTCACTTGGCAATAATTTCCAGAAGCTGTATTAATGGCCAGCTCAGTTTTTGTTTTGTTTTATAGTTGCATTTCATGAAATGGACAATTGTTTGTTCAGTGCATTCCTGCCAGTTCCAGGTTGAGTTGATTTTTGGTTTTTTGAATTCACAGAATTTCCTGAGTGGGTTTCCTGGCAATAAGTGGAACATCTCTGATGGTGACACAACAGTGAAGCTTGGGGAATTTCACAGCTCCTCCATGCTTCATGACTCTGCGTTGAGAGAAAGTCTGACACATTTACTTTCCTTTCCTTCTAGTGTACCCCTCACCATTTCGTAGAATCCATTAAGTTTGAAAAGACCTCTGAGGTCATTGAGTCCAACCTATGATCCAACACCGCCATGTCAGTCAGACCACATCCAATCTTCCCTTAAACACCTCTGGGAACGGTGACTCCACCACCTCCCTGGGCAGCCCATTCCAATGTCTAATCACGTCTTCTGTGAGGAAATTCCTCCTATTGTCTAAAATTCCTACTAATTCCTACTAATTCCTACTATTAATGTCCAATTTCCTTGCTATATGCTAAGTTCAGTAGGTAGCACTGGGCTTTGTAGTGTGGGTAAAAGCCTTGTAACCCTTAGGCCAGCTGCCTAATTTTATCCGTGAGGGATTCAAGACCCCAGAGAACGTATTTTGAATAGCGTAAAGGAGTGACCTTACAAAGTACTCATAGCTTCGACTGATCATCTCAAACTTGGTTTCAAGACTGCCTTCCAAAATGCCATCTTTCATCTAGGACTGGTGTGTTTGTCACATGTGGATCTTGGGGGATCAGGCAAGTTGGAATTGATGGCTGTTCTTCATATTCCTGATACATAACTGATGAAACTGAATACATAACTGAGTTGAAAATGTAAGTCATTTAGGATTTATTTCACTGTAAGGCACAGGAGTTTGCACAGTTATCTCACCAGCCTGTGTAGTTGGACAGAAAAACTCTTCAAACGTCTAGCACCATTGCTGCCTATACTTGCCACTGGATACTAAGAGGAACAAAAAGTACATTTTTAAATTATGTCATGCCAGCTTAAAATGATAATGTCGCCTGGCAAAACTTGGTACATCTTTATTAAGTGGAGTTATTTTGTTTTATTGTACAAATTTGATGCAGGTAAAAGGAACACCACAATCTGACTTTCAAAAATGAAGCAAAAACCAACAAAATTTAAAAGAAATAAATATAAACATGCAACAAAATCATAGGGAAGTAAATTGAGTCCATCACCAGTGAGTTATGCCCCCATCTGTTTCCAGTGATCCATCAGTGAGATCTCCAGTAGATAATTTTTTTTGATTCAATAATTTTACTTATCATTCACTTTCATCTGAATTGTACAGCAGGAGTCTGTGACTTTCGAAAGTGTTTCAGGTCTGGTAGACCTGATTGACTGGTTCTCCCTGAAGCAAAGCTTAATCACCAGTCAAAGAGTTCATTAGAATTATTAAAAAAATTATTAAAATGCCTGCAAGACAAGATCTCACTGAAGAACATGGGGAGCTAGAGATGATCATAGATTTTTTCATTGTCTTATCATTGGAGGGTTAGTTTTCAAATTCATTGTAAAGGAGGAGATGGGACAACAAAGAATTGGAAAAAAGAAAAAGTGCCCCAAGGCCCCTCAAGGAAGCAACTATCTCTTAAAGCCCGCATTAACATGACATTCATGGGGACCTTCCAAATGTCAGTGGAAGGCCACATGTTTACAGATCAAACTTTTTATGTCATCGTTCTTCTTGTAAGTAAATAAGTCAATAAATGAAGAGAAATTCTAAATCACAAAATCATTTGAGAGCTTCAGTGACACCTCATTCTGAAAACTGGAAGATAAGCTGTAACCTCATAGTGGCATAAAGGAGTAGTCTTTAATATGAATGAATTGTCAGTGGCTGGATTTCTAAAATGAGATGAATCTTTTTTAAACATATTGGTCTAAATTTCAGTCATGGACTCTGTCATCATTAAAAATTATGCAGGCAATAGGAAGGAATCTGTGGAACCCAAACAGTTGATTCTGAGGAATGGACTTCTACATTATACAAGTTTTTTAGTGGTTATTCCTGATTAACTCTGGTCTTGGTAGAAGTATTCACTTGTGATCCTGGAATGCATCTTCCGCTTGCAGATGAAAGCAATGCCCCCTCTCACAATCTGAGATTTGCCTTAGAAACACACTCCTGACTCAAAACACCAATATGCCCTTACTCTGAGTTAGTCATCTGGGGTTTTTTAACAATCAATGAAGGTAAATAGGCAACTCCAGGATGTTATTTATTGGCACTTAGACACTCTCTCAGGGTAATTATCTAGAAATGTCTAGTTGTTTGTCAATGTAAAAAGAATCTACAATGAGTAGCTCATGCTTAGATGTCTAACAACTAAAATTGTAGCTTTGTCTAGGATCCAACAGCACTAATGTATAAATTATATCAGTCTGCTAAAAGTATCTTAGGTAGTTGCTCAAAAAAAACCACCTGAACAGTTAAAATACATCTATTCTCAAATTGATCAGCATCATTTTCTTTGATATCTCAGCTAGCAAGTCTGTGAGCTTTTAGCCAAAGCCATCTCCTAATGGATCTATTCAAAAGCTTAAGTGTTTAAAAAAAGTCATTGTTGAGTGATTCTCATGATGATAATTTCCGATATATAAACTAAGGAGTGTAGCTTTGTGATTTTTATTGGCCTATGTATTTGAATATCTAAAATGAATTTTGTATATAAAAAGGTATGTATTTTTATAGAATTATTTCTACTTCATTTTCTTAATCCTCATACTTCTCATGTAAGGTTTAGTTTGTTTTTCTCCAGAACTTCTGGTTTAAATTCATTATTGTTCTGGGTGTTAAATAACTAACACACTAATTGTGTAGGGTATTTTTTTTTTAAATGAAAAATTTCCTGGATGAAAAATAGTAAAGGTTGAATTTGTTTTGTGTAGTACTTGCCATCTACAAGATAGCAGTTATATAAGCAGTTATAGAATTACATATTTTCTATAATGGTAAGCCATGGAGAGAGAGGGACTTAGGGTAAGTCACTTCATTGTAGAATAGATGGAATAAATGTGCCTATAGAGGAATTTGTCTTCTTAAAAGACAAGACCTCTGGAGGGTATCTGGTCCAACTCTCTGCTCAAAGTGGGTCAGACGTAGGGCAGGTTTCACAGGGGTGTGTCCAGCTGAGATTTGAATATCTCCAGTATGAAGAGATGCAGTCTCTCTGGACATCCTTTTGATTACCCTCGCTGTGAATGTTTTTCATATCAGTCAGACTTTCCTTTATTGCCATATGTATCCATTGCCAGTTGTTGCATCTCTTGTACCTTCAAGAGGAGTCTGGGTCTCTTCTCTACACCTCTCTTTAAGCAGCTCTAGACTTCCATTCAGATTCCATTCTTTCAGGCTTACAAGCCAGTTCTCTCAGCCTCTACTCGTCTTGTGCTCCAGCCCCCTAATCCTCTTGGTGACCTTTTTGCTGATCTTGCTCCAATATGACAATATCCTTTCTTTTTTGTGCTGGACACAGATCTCCAGGTGAGTTCTCCCAAGTGCTGAATAAAAGAAAATAATTATTTCATTGGACCTGCTTGCCAGCCGTTGCTATTAGAGGCCATGATGTTTTCCACTGCAAGGGTGCAGTGCTGACTCATTTCCATGCTCCCCAGGACCACAGCTGTGTTTTGCACAGCTCCTTTCTAGCACTCAGCATGTGCAATGGGATTATTCCATGCCAAGTACAGGACTTTCTATTTGCTTTTGTTGAGCTTGATATCAGTCCATGCCTCTAGTTGACTGGAATTCCTCTGAATGGAATTCTGTCACCTTCCAGAGTAGTGGCTCCTTCCCTCCACTTTGATATTCTCTACAAACCTGCTGGGAGTATATTCACTTTCTTTGTTCAGGTCATTAAAAGCAACACTGGAAGCACTGACCCCAGCATAGGCTGCTGCCCCACAGCCACCAGAAATGATTCCACAATTCTGTGATCCCGTGACTCCTGAGGAGCAGTGTTGGGAATTCACTGTCAGTTGCCCTTCGTGCTGTTGATTGCAACCCGTTCCCTGCCCAGTCAATTTTCCACTCATCTTATAGCCCATGTATTGAAACTGTATTTCACCAGCTTGGTTAAAGGCTAGGTTGGAACACAACATGTAAAGCCTTGCTAAGATATTAAAATTTGTTGGATGAGTTACAAAAACATGGAGAAAAAGATTTTGGCCAAAGATCTGGAAATCTACAAGCCCAACAGTGTAACCAGAGAGGGCTGAAAAATATAAGATCAAACATTTTAACTTTGAATGCAACTTGCCAGTTTGAAACTATCACATGGTCATTGTGCTTTTTGCCATTTGAGTGCTCTAGATAAATGGGAATACAACTTCAAAGGCTCAGCAAAACATTCCTGATGATTCATCTTCATACTTGTTTCATCTTGCAACTCCCAATATTTACTCTCAGTGTTATACCCTTTTGTATAACAGCTGTTTTCCCTTCTCTGAATACGTTAAATGTGGAATATGCATTCCAGGCAAGTGCACAATAATTTCAATCAGGAAATAATTTTCTTTTATATTTGGATCTAGTGAATTAGGCTTTGCATCTGACCAAGCTGGGGTATTCTTATATTTAATTAAAAACATGATAATGTCCCATGTGTTTCAATAAATGTCCTCAGATTAACTAGGACTACAGGACTGAATTTACAAAAGTAAATTAAAGCTTTAGTGTTTACAAGGCCTATTCTATACTTCAAGTGAATATATTTTCCATGGAACTTGAGCTCTTTTTTTTCTTAAACTGTGTTCAGACACCTCACAGTAATTATTTGTTATTACCTCTTAGTGCATGCCCTGACCATGTCGGGACAAGAAGTGAATTTGTGTTGGGATGAGGCAACACCATTTCCATTCCTGTTTCTGTACACTTGTTCCTATTTGAAGAAAATGTATTCACAGAAGCCAGAACAGTATTAGAGGCCAGCTGAGGACCTAGCCTTCCCCAAAACTGCATTAGTTTGCCATGTTGGTGCAGTAACAATAAGCAAGCCCCATGTGAGGGGATGGTTTATTATGGAAAAGAGAATCTCCTGCTCTTGTATTTTTGACATTTTTAACCCTAGAAGGGAAAGATCTGAACATGTTCTTTCTCCGCCTAGGAAGATGTACCAACACCCTGTCCTACATAGCTGTACATTCCATACTTATCCACTAACCTAAAGGAATGATCAAAGATATTTTTTCATAAAACAGTATTTAAAATTTATTTTTCTTTGTATTTTAGGGGTTGATTTGGGTGTTTTGGCTGTTTAGTTGTTGTTTGTTTTTTTTTAAATGAATAAAGGAATATTTATGAATGGGTATAATAAAGAATATATTCTGACTAATAAATTGGAGCAGATATGAAATAGTCTTTCTGAATATTGCAAAACTCATATTGTACATATGTGGGAAAAGAAGTAACTCACAGTAAACCTCAACAGGTGCACTGATAATAGTCCAGATGAGAACTGCCCAGCAAACAGCCAAGACAGTTTCTGCAGTATGTTCCTTTTGGCATTTTTGTGAAATGCTCCAGGAAATAAGGTGTTTTATTCTCTAAATTAGTCCTATACTGCACACCCTGAGAATAATATGTACTGACCTAAAGACTTCTCCAATCTATCTTTTTGGTACAGAGAATCCAAATTAAATAGAAGTCTTTTATTTAGCAGCCCTAGACTGAAAAGGAAAAAGGGAATAGAGGATATTTTCTAGCTGAATAGGAACCAGGCAAAATGTTTGTTTGAAACAACTGACTATTCTTAAATTATTTTTTCTTGAGGACTTCATCACCCTATTCCCCACATGAACCATGCCATATTAACCCCATAAAAAGGCATCAATGTATTAAGTCCAGATCTTAAGTGAGGGCTTTTCGTTTGCATCCACCAGGTTTTCTGTTCATCTCTTTTTTCCACTTTCCCTCTATTGGAAAAAATTTTGCAAGCTGAAATGAATAAAACATTCAACATCCAACAGGAAATGAGACCTTGTAAGATATTTCATTATGTTTGTTGCAGCACAAAGAAAACCAGAAATTGTTTCTAAAAGAGAACATGTTATCACTGAAACGATGCGATAAAATGAGGAAAATTAAACTCAAGCTGTTCTACAAAGGGAGAACCTCAGCCTAGCTTGTTGAAACATGCAGATGAAATCTGATATTTCTATTGCAGGGAATGGTCACTGGGAATACACAATCTGCCTGAGATCAGGCAGGTTTTGTGGAAGAACACTTCAGGAACTATCACTCTCTGGAAGAACTCAGATATACACAGAACAGAATTCCTCTTGGTTCTTTGTTTCAAGTGCACAGTTTTTCATTTTCCTGTTCAGTGTGTGCTCTCAGCTACTGTCAGTGCCAGCAGTGGACCCTCACTGCAGGGAGTCAGTAGGTTCTGTGCTGCACTTATGTCTCTCAGACATCACGCAGAATTACTACTGTCTGAAACAAGAGACCTCCATCCTCAGGCCTCTGAAGTCCTAAATTTGGCTAATTCCTTGAATTATTGCTTATAAATAATCTTATGTACTTGCCCACTTTTGTTTATTCTTTCTATTACGTTTCCTCCATTATGACACGATTCCCAGCAGAATAGCTGTTTGATAGCATTATGGGCGATTTGATAGCATTATGGACTATTATCTCTGTTCCTGTTTCCAACCCTGTGAGTAGTGCTATGCCAGGAGAATCCTTTACAAATATGCTTAGAAAAGAATTTTGGTGCAGATTGCCTTAATCCATTGTCACAGCCAGAAGAGGAGCTTCAGACAAAGTTTATTAGAGAAGCTTCCCTTGAGTCACAGGGTGCAGAAGGGACCTCCTTGCTTTCTGAACTCCTTCTCAAACAGGAGCCTAGGTGCAGCTGAATCCAGTCTTAGCCGCAGACTAAATCTAAAGTTTAGATCTAAAGTGTTATAGGTGTAACTGAGCCTTTATACTCCTTAATCCCACAGTATTAAGGATGGCAAACCAAATATATTTATATCAATAAAATAAATTATTGATTTAAATTGATGGTGATAATGATTAGACTAGAAGATCTTAATCAGCATTATTTACTACACCGTATAGGTAGCTGTAACTAACTATAATGTACTAAGTATTGGAGCAATATTGAAGCAGTGATGTTAAATCTACAAAAATAATTATTAATTGGAGATTGATGTCACTGACCCATACCAGTGACTGTGGGAAAATCTCTGCTACTCAGACTCAAGGTGTAGCCTTGTGGAACATCCTTACTCAAGGGAGTAATTTCCACACACACTCCAAGTGCAGGTATGTTAGAAGACCTTGCTATTAAAAAGTGGGGCCGGACTTTAATAGGATAAAGTGATTTATTTATCAGTCATATGTCACTGGACCAGCTGTGTCAGCTCAGGGGCTTCAAATAAATTATCAATGCTATCACACATTTATTCCTTTATCAGGAACTTTGTCTGCCACACCCTGATTGGTGCCAGCTTCTGTCAGGAAACCTTGTTCCTCTCAGAATGTCTAACTTTGGGATTAATGAGCTAGGCAAGTCTCAGCCTTATTTGACACCAACAGCAGTGTGACACCCATTCTCCACCCAAATAGGGTATTTTTGCAAATAGGATATTTTTGGAGCTGTTTTACTACCATGCAGGCAGAGCTGCCTGCTACACCCATGTTATCCTACTTTATATTTATTTTATTATTTTCAGCATATTATCAGAATTGCATATGCTTGCACATTGTAATGCTGGAAATTCCACCTGGGATTAAGATGTCAAGTAGTATGAAAGCAGACTTTGCAACCTGCCTCTTTTTCTCTGTAGGCTTTTATAACATTCTGAAGAACTAAATGCTAAATCTTTGACTGGATCTTCAGTGCTCAACTAGCATGGATTTAACAATGGTAGTTTAGGAGTATTCCAACTTGTCCAACTTTCCCTGCAGTGGAAATCTAGATGCCTCTGCAACAGCTTAGATGTACATTACTCTGGCTGATGCATTTTCCTGAGAAATGTCTGTGACACAGTTTATTTTCTTGCCTATCAGTACACAGTTTAAGGATTATTATAATTATTATATATTAAACTATCAGGAGTGTTAATTTCTTTGCCACCTCCTCCAAAACTAGTTTGAAATATACAGTGTGAACTTTTGTGTACATTGTATCTCAGGACTGGAATAACATAAAATCCCAGCAGAGGGACCCCTCATACTTTATAATCCACATGCGTTTCTAAGTCTTTTGTTCCTGTATGAGGATTTTGTTCTCACACAAATTTTTGGCTCTTTCGATCTACATGAAAATTAAACTCTTACATGCTATATTTCAAAATAACATTTGACTTGTAAAAAAAGTGCTTAGGTTTTCCCCATGTCCTAGGAAAAATTGTAAATAACGGGAAACAGGGTGTTTTACTAGGGAAATATAATTTATAGAATTAAAAAAAAAGTCTTGAATTCAACAGTCTATAAATAAAATTTAAAAACTTTCTTTATCTACCCATTGGTTAGACCAGCCTTATCTTGCATGTTTTCATGTTTGAAATCTAGGACCTACATTTTAACTGTCAATTTTAAAAGAAGGCTGTAAGAATTTATGCTGGTCACACCTCTCCCAGCTGTGATAGACTCAATGTTTGGTTTTAGCACTGCAGATGAGTCAAGTTGTCTAGGTAACAATCTGCTGCCTTTACTGAGCTTATTTTAAGTATTTTCTTACAAAATTCTAATCTTTTTTAATCAGATCAATATAGAGCCTGTGGAGACACTAAAGATATTACCATAAACCTGAAGTATATAACATTTTTCTATTGATTTATGTATAGTTTTAGTAACACTCTACAAGCTGCTTTGTATATTGTATTTTTACTACCCTGGTGCTTATATTCAGTGCAGAAAAAGACTAATGTGATGCCTGTGGGATGCTCAGACATTTTGTGTCTGTTTTTTGCAGTTTCACCAGTAGAGTTAAATCCTAAATATACTTGATCCATCTCTAGAATTCTTCCATTGATGCGGTCAAATGCTCAGTCCTTGGGTCTGTGTGGGTGCTGACCTTACATTTGGTAGGTGCTGAATTTCAGCAGCAGAGCATGTGCCCCTGCACATTCAATCATTCACATGCACACAGAACAGAAAGCAGGAGAGCTGCTTGCACAGAAAATGGGTAGAAATAGAGTTTAAGGGACATGTCAGGCACAGGACAAGAGTCCTGACCTGCCACCTGCTTACCTGTGACTTGCCCTCTTTTAATTCCTCCTCTTCAATTTTCCATGCCTGCTCTTCTCCAACCCAGCTTGGTCCCCACCACTACCTTTGTCCTTTTCCCTAAGTGTCCCATAGTAAGGTCTTCACATTCCTACAACCCCCTCAACATGCCCCATAAGTCATCTCATGTAGTCCCACAAGGCTCCTCAAATATTCTGTAAGGTGTTTGGTCTTTCCTGTGAGACCCCAGTAGTGGTATTTGCTTTCACATCAATTGCAAAGTACTGGCTGACCCTTTCGTAGGCTGAACAGGTGGGTCCTGAATGTCTCAATTATCTGCTTCTGGTTCCTTCTGTTGTCAGTTTATAACTTTTTCTGTTCCTTCACTGTGTCTCCTGCATTGAATAGTCATTAACTAAACGCCTTTCTGAACCAGCTGTCCTTACAACCCAGATAACCTTGCCTTGCTAATGTCAACCATAAATGCGCTGCAGAAGAAGCTCCTGAACTAAATTCTTCCTCTGTATCATCATTACAAGGATGCTCAGAGTCTCAAAGAAGTCATAAAATTCTACAGTCCATCAGGTCCTATGAAATGTAATGAAGAAATTACACATCCAGGAGTAGTTAGTTGGCTGATTTAGACATTAGCATTAGCTGCTGCTTTTCTCTTGGTGAGATGGTTTCTCTGTCTGTCACCGTGGTTTTGCACATTCTTTTGCATTCTGTGCAACAAAATGAAAAATACCCAAACTTCTAGTCTTAGTCCAAGGTACAACAGCAAAGGAAAATGAACTAGGAAATGTTAATGCATAAAGTATAGAATTATCTTAGGAAAAACAGGAGAAAGAGGATTGAAGAGGCCATCTGTTCCATCCCACTGCTCCAGCTCAGGCCTGACTACATTTGAGCTATTCATTCATCGTAGCCTGGCTAACTGGTAATTAAAAAGCTCAAATTACAAAGCTTTTCTACAGCCTCCACATCTAATCTGTTCCAATCTCAACTATTCTTTTTGTATAAAGGTTTCTCTTACGTTCTGAAGTAAATCTCCCTTAATTCAGTTTTAAATAAATTAGAATAACCCACCAGTCTGTTAGTCTGTTGCTGAATTAGTGCTGCTATTTAGACTGTTGATGTGAAAGTATCCACACTGATGCTGTGAAAGGAAGGCTTAGTTCTTGTAGTTTTTGACAAAAGACTTTTGTAGCACAGTTGTATCATGACCAAAGGGAAAAAAAAAAGAAGATAGAAGAGAGTGGATTCTACCCTGTTGTTGCAATTGGATCTCAATTCTAAGCCTGGCATCCAAAGAAAGAGAGTTTACGTAATCGTTGTACTTGTTTGTCTGTCTGCTAAATTCAAAATTTTGTAATACAAAAAAAGAAACACACCTTTTGAGTAAAGCCAAGAATTTATTGTTGATATAATTTAAATCTCAGCAGGATGATCAAAGGAATTGCTGTGTCTAATTAATGTGGAAGAAAAAAAGTAAAGGGTCCATTTTTTTCCCACAAAGAAAGCAGGGAGCAGGGTGTTGCATAAAGGTTCATTTCTTTCCCCCATTGTGTGCTGGGGAGAATGGAGTTGATGGTGGGGTTTCTTCCCCTTTGTCAGGCAAGTATCGTGTTGATGGTTTCTTCTTCACTTTAAGCTGGTTTTATGTTTTCTGACACAGATTGATGCCCTATTGGTAGTTGACATCTGCAACATCATTCTGCATCCAAATTTTGTATGTAAACTCTTTCACAAGTATTAGATTCTTTTTCTTTGCTTTTTTGGTGATCTTTAAAACCAGTTTTGTCCAGCTCTGTCTGTCCATTTCTTAGCTAATCAGTAAAGAATTATCTACATCCCTGAGGTCTCCAGTGCTACCCTGTGCCCCCTTTCTTACCACCCCCGTGCCTGTTCTGCACTGTATTGCATCCTGTGTTCCCAGCTCTGTTATCCCATCCTTGCGCTGCTCTACCACTACAGCATCATGCTGGAAGAGGGAAGTATTTCCCTCTACTCAGAGGAATTATTTTTTACTCAGTCTATAGAAAAGCTATGGTTTACCATTGAAAGATAAGTAAAAATGAAACAAATTAGGCATAGCAACCCTTCCATATAGAAAAATAGCAATTGTATCTAAACAAGCTGGAAGTCCAGACAGGCCAAGTTCAAAGCACACCTACTGAGCCTCAGTCCTGGGACCTTGAACATCCAGCCCAGTCCTGTAGCCTGTTACTGTCAGTGGCAGTGGTACATTTTTGGGGCTGCTGAGCTGCAGGGATCTTCCCTTGCTACTTTTGGGCTTACTGCCTAAAAGGTACAAAAATCTGTTGTCCTTAGCTGCCAGGTGACCCCCAGCCCCCAGGTGCTTGCCAGGCACTCTGTGTGCACAGCTCTGAGCCAGCCTCTGGCTGCACAGGCACCAGTGGGGCACAGAAAAAAGCTGTTGCTTTGTGGAGGTGGCAGCACAGCTCAGCAGAGCTGCAATTAGGCTACTTGAGCTACTGAAACAAAAAGGGGTCGTAGAAAATCAGGACACTGTTCTCTTATCAACAGGCACTGGGCTGTGATGGCTCTCTTTGCAAATATATGTTGTGTGAGACTGAAAGTCAGATAACCTCCTGCCTGAGGACACCAACAGTAGCTTTAGAAGTAAGTTTTTACAGAGAATGTCTTTCACAGTTCTTTGTTGGTTGCCTCTGGAGCAGCTACATCAGCCATCCCAAATACAATTTAAGGTACTGATTACGGCAGTATCTGATTGCTTCATCATCATCAACATACCTTTTTTTCTATTGTACATAATTCCTGTGGTAGAGAGAAATGTTATTATTCTGATTTTAGGAATGGGTATCTTAATCATGGCTCCTCAAAGATACTGCAGGGGTGTAACTAGCAGCCATGCGTAAGCAAATAGGTATCCAGAGAATTAGGACATGTTCAAAGTCATGTGGGAACTGAGCACAGATCCTATATCCCATGTTAAGACCTAAACCTCTTCTTCTTCGCCCAGACACACAGAGTACTCTCTTTATTTTTTTTCTGTTTTCAAAGCAGCTGTACTTCTTAGGCTTCATCCTGTACTTGACTTCATGGGTGCTGCTAGGGGAAGGAAATTTCACAGCTCCATGCGAAGAAAAATAAAAGCAATGTCTGTTGAATCTAGTTTTGTGTTGCAGACTTCATGAGAGTTGGTTTTATACATTACTAAATTTTTCACAAGAACGTGAAGAAAACCCTCATGCAGTTAAGGAAGCAGTATGAATGTACTAGTGTACACTAGAAGCTGTATCCTGCACTGGGCATGCCTCTGGAATTAGCAAACTGCTAATGAGCTGTTCCATGAGCACGATCTTTTGCAGATTTATGCACCTTCTTTGTTATCATTTCTCAGCTCTTCCATGACACTTACCCCTGTCTTGCAATGCTCTGTAGAAATGCCAGTTTCTGCCATATCTGTAGTTGCCCACATAGCTACTGTCCAGACCCTTCCTGGGCAGCCACGCTGTGCTTAGCTCTGGTTGCATGTATGATTGTTTGAAGACATATTTTGAGCTCATGATCCCACATGTCTTGTACTTGGTAGTCTTTCCTTCTAGAAGGATAATAAATTTTTTCTCACTTTCTTCTCAAGCCACTGATATTTTTGCAAAGCTCGCAAGTTCTTTGTATCTCTTAGAACTCTTCTCCATTTTACTAGCTGAAATTGGCTTGAAGTGATTATCAGAGGACTGCCACACGGTAAAGTCACATAAGCCTTATTTTCTGAAGCAAGAAAGAAACAAGTGATGCTTAAAAACCCAACCAAACACAGCCCCCTCCAAAAAAGACCATCAATAAGAAAAGAGCAGTAGTTATTCCATAGCTCTTTCTCTAGTACACCCTGCACTGTGCTCTAGAGAGAAAGATAATGTTTATCAAGATAACTGGAACTAGTCCTGGAAAAATTCTGTTCTGAATCTTCTTAAGCCTGCAGTGGTATTTCTAAAACTCAGTTGAATCATTAAGAAGCAAAATCTTTCCTAAAGTTGTAAACTCACTTTTCCCCTTATTCTCTCCATCTCTCACAGAATCACACCCTTGAGCTGGTAAAACTTAGATACTTGATCTGGGACTTGAAATTCCTTGCCTCCTGTATCCATTTTTACCATTTTTCAGTGTAATGGCATTTGTGTTTTATGAAGCTCTGAAACTTTTCTACTTCAGCAAGTACAGGAAAATACTGAGTTCATAAAATTCCCAGACTGATACACAAAGAAACAGGAAAGGCCAATAAGACAGAAATGTGTTACCTAAAGGCAAGTCTACATTTCAAAGTCATTTTTTCTCTCCTTCTCACACATATGTACTTTCATCACAAGCTTGGTATCTCTGGACTATGAGTATGAAGGAGCACTATGATCTAAAGATTCTCAGTATGCTGCCAGAAAACTGCTGAGAGGCTAAATAATCATTTTCATAAAAGAGATCATCGTATGTATGGTTACTGAGAGGATTGTTGTATTCAAGTGCACAAGAGTATTTTGCCGAAGCAAATTTTGCAACTGAAAATCATAATTTTACACATTTGAAATTTTCAGCTAGAGAAGAAATTACTAATTTCCAGATTAATTTTATTTTCTAAAAGGAAAACGTTAATGTAGTAATTTGCTTTGGCTTTATGGATCTGATTCAGAATATTTTTCATCTTGTTGAGCTGAGACAATGCGTTTAATTATGAGTCAGTTTGAGAAAAGGATAATAAAATGCATGAATCAGATACATTGCTCTGTCAGCAAATGGCCTGTGAGCTGCTGTCAGCTGTACTTCCAGAGTGGCTCTGTTGGCAGGACTTCCTGGAGAATGAGGGAATGATGCACACAGATAACACTCTCAGCTGCATAATGGTCAATAAATAAAGAATGTAAGTAAGCATGGGAAAAAGTTGGACAAGGAAATTTCAGCTAAAATTCAGAAAAAAATAGGTGTCAATATGGTGCAAGTAGTTTTGTTGTGTAACTGACTCAAAATCTCAGGTTTATCTAATAACCAGAAAAAGGCCTTTTTTTTTTTTTTCCCCTGAAATGTAATAATACAGATTTTCCTGGGCATATATGCAATCAGTAGAAGTAATAATCAGTCCACTTCTTTGGTTGACATGGCTGTTAAATAATCTGTCTACTTAACTGTGCTATGTAAAGTTGCCTATGATAGTAGCTGTATGTAACTGGACCCTGAATGATCTCCACAAACTCAGTATAAGAGGTGTTACCCATGTGGCTGCCATTACTAAAATAAAATAGAATAGGGGGAAAAAAAGAAGAAGCAAAGAAGAAAAAGATTAAAAAAAACCAAGAGAAGAGATGAATACCAGTTAAATTTTCATCATGAGATATGAGAAGGTGGAAACATTAGACTGGAATTTGGTGTGTGAAGAATTTAATCTGTGAAACTCATCCTATGTTATCTTCACCTGGAGCCTCAGTCCGAGATATTAAGGAGTGTGTAATCACCACTGGAAATTAATGTAGCTCAGTTCCTATCCCAGCATTTTACAGGTTCTGTGTGATGATGTGGACGCTAGAGGGAAGCACATCACTGAGCTACAGCAGTTTATGGCACAGAAGAGAAAATAGAGCAGCCCTGTAATCATGGACTCTCATTTAATGGCAACATTAAAATTTTTCAGGGAGAAGACACAATTAGTGGACTAAGGGAATGAATGTGGGTTATGAGGCTTATTTTTCCTGTAATGGTTAAAAATGTACTTTAAAACTTTAATTACTGTTATGGATCATGGACAACTGAGCAATTTATATATTAAACTAATCACAGGTAATGCTTATATGTCACGGTTTCATCTTTTCTTCCTTTCTCCCACAGCTGATGTTTCCTAATTTAACATGTTCATCCTTTAGTACAAGTAAAAGGAAAAAACCTTTAGGGTCTGATTCACTACCTTATGTAGGTTTTATTTCCGGCTTGACATGGTAAAGAAAAGTCTTGTCTAAAGAAGCTTTTTTTACTTTGTGCTAGAGTTAATGACTATAACGTATTGGATGTCATGCACAATTCATGAGAGCTGATTTAGCATTAATGCAGGTGCATAGAATGGCTGGAGCTGTTCACCTGCTCTCCCTGATGGAGGCAAAATGCTGCCACAATTTCCAACAAGGAGAAAGCGAAGGAATGAATCAGAAAGGTAAAATGTATAATATATAATGTATATATAAACGTGGCTTAAAATGGTTTGTAAGTGATTTGCACATGGCTAGGGAAATACCCTTCTCTGGTGTCAGGGTAATCTTGTAGTCAATGCTAAGATACAAGGCTCAATTGCCATCCTGTTGGCAGCCCTCTGAAGCAAATTAGGACTTAATCCTTCTGCCAGCAGAATCATTGGCAGGCAATCATATGCACAATATGCTGCTCTAAATGCAATCAGAGAAATGTGCATTTGACTTAACTAGGTAAAACTCTTCATCTGATAATCACCTGCTGACTTAACCACCTGATAACTTGTCACTTCTCTAACTGATGTTCTTAGAATATATATAAAGAAATTCTAGCAAAGTACGAATTTTTTTTTTCTTTCCCATGCTTATTCATTGAAAATAGATTTTGGTCTGTTGGTTCCAGTAGCCTTCACAGCTGCTATCAAAATTGGTTTTCTCTTAAACTGATCTTATTATAGAGTCATTGCATTTATAGGACTGAAATTATTTTCTTCCAAAATCGATATTGACATGCATTACTATTCCTAAATGCTGCAAGCCTATATAAAGAACTCAGTCACTATGTCCTCTTTAGCTTCTCATTTCAGCTTTTAAGCTTTTGCCCTGCTGAGGAAATACCTTATCAGGGAAAAGTAGACCTAAGCACTTGGAATTGATATGGCTCGTTTCAACTAGAATTATAACTTTTAGTTGTTAGTATTAGGTAGAATTCTGTTCAGTGAAGAAGGCTCAGGGGAGATCTTACCAATGTCCATAAATACCCCAAGAGAGAGTTTCAAGAAGATGGAGCCAGGCCCAGTGTCAGGACCAGAGGCACTAAATGAGACCCAGGAGGGTCCCTCTGAACACCAGGAGCTTTGTCACAGTGAGTGTGACAGAGTGCTGGCTCAGGGTGCCCAGGGAGGCTGTGGAATCTCCATCCTTGGAGTTCTTCAAAAGCTGTCTGGACGTGGTCCTGACCCATCCTGCTCTGGCTGACCCTCTGGTGAGCAGCAGGGTTGGACTGCACACTCATAAAAGATCCTTACCGACCTCTCCTGTACTGCGGTCCTGAGATCCTGTGGAATGTATGACCTGTCATAAATTATCACCTAGGAATCATTGATGATTACAAATAATGTATTTCTTAAAGGCAATTCAGAATTTACAAAATAATTATTAGTTGTTCCTGCTCAAATTTCACATAAAAATTGTTTCCGTGATATTAAAATTTTCAGAAATGCTATACTCTGTTTGGGATTAATTTTGAAACTTACTATAGATTAGTAGAGTTTTTTATCCAGACTCAAATTTTTATAACTTAATCTCCCAGACTACCAAATAGTCATTCCCAACTTTCCTGGCAGATTAAATTTAGGAGCTAATTCACCTATTAGTGGAGACAAAGTTCTATGCCACTGGCTTCATAGATACTTGTGTTTGATGCTGTCAGTTCTTTAAAATGAGCAAGTACATCAAGTAGATCAAAAGATTCACATACGACCCATAAGCCACATTATAGAAACTATTTCAAAGTTACTAGGTATTTTTTTTTTTTAAAATCTCTCTGGAGTATGCACAGTTATACTTTTGCCAACTAAGACTTTGTGTGGTGCAATAGATGATGCTACAGTTCTCTGGAGATCTCCAGAGCCTTCCAGTGAGCACAGATTTGTACAGAGAATTCGGCCAAGGTCTGTTGTATGTTTGCTGACAGCTGGAGAGGGGTCAGAGAAGGTAGAGAGAGGTGAAGTTTCTCACAAGAGAAGACACTGTATTGGGAAGTCTAATGGATGCAGAGGATGGTAAAGCATTGTTAGAGCAACATCTAGAGATGTTTAATACAGAAGGTAGCACAGGCACACTGGTGGTCTGTTGTGGCAGCGCTGACTTAATCTTCTTGATCTATGGAAGTGTGACACAGAGCAGGACATATTAATAACAGTACTACTGTGACTATGACTTCCATTATCTCTGCATCATTTTCCTGGACCAAAAACGTAGTATGAAAGGACAAGAAGATATCACCAATTTGTGTTCTGAGCAAGTCCAAAAATCTTTATTTAAGATTACGGCTTCATTTCCTTTCCTATCAGTTTAGCTTCTAATCACATCGTACAGGTCTTCTACCTTTTAGCTTCCTGTTGTACGATAAGAATTTGGTAAACAGAGCACAAGCAGCTGTGTTACTGTTTGCTGTGGCCAGCATGGCAGCCCGAAGGTGAGTCCTGGGCAGCCTGATGTTGGGGAGGATGAAATAGGAAAGCCTTATAAATATTATTACCTGGCAAAAGATGCTGAGAATATGGAAACTATAAGCGAGATCGAAATGAAGACAAGCTTTGAGACACCAAACCCCAGTTACTAAATAACTGGAAAACAGTGGTATGGCCACTGAAGGGAATCCCCTTTTGATTAAACAATACCCTCTGCTTGCAGACAGGTCCAAGGGTTAGAGCAGACCCTACCAACTTGGCAGAGGGTCCAAAAAGCAGTTTTTAGGGTTTAAAACGTACCGTGGTATGGTAATGCAATGACTCTCATAGGCTGTATGTAAATGTTGTAGGATTTGTAGCTTGTTCTAGATTGGTTAGTGAAAATCAGAATATTCAGCACAAAAGATGATTTATTGTATTGTAAACGGCAACCACGAGATTCTGTATTCTGTATTCTGTCTTCTTTCTTCTCTCTCTTACTTCTCTGACCTGCTCTGAGCTGTGTCTGGCAGCTCCTAGCAGGTCCCCTACACCCATGCCCTTTCACAATAAACCTCATGCTCTAAGACCAAACTTTAGAGATCTCTCGTCTCCGTCCCGACCATCTAAAACAAACCACCAAATCCCACAGATGGCAATCCTACAACCTGGCCTGTTGTGAAAGGCTGAGAGAGAATTTACAGTGCTTCTAAAGCCAGGTGAGTAAAGGACTATGAAATGTCAGGCTTTGGTTTATGCACCAAACATTATAGCAGTCTGTCTCCACTAGTGGATACTTACCTTTATCCAGGAAACTGTGTCATATTTCCCCACTTATTGTTCATCTTTTTCTTAATGTCCTGTGCATAAACTGAGCTTCAAGTCTGAGGTCTCAAATGGAGTTTGAAATGAGTAACTATTGTCTGTTTGTGCTCTGTATGATAATCAAATCAAGGGAATTAAGATAATAGCGCTTCAGTCCAAAAAGACTGAAATTTCAAAGCCTAGATAACGGAAATTTCAAGGCCTCGATAACAGAGTGATATTACTGGAATTACATTAGGGATCACCCAACTAAGGACTGCTGACTGCAGTGCAAGGCAGCGCTGCACTCATATTATGCTGAGGAAAATTCTATGGATAGCCTAAAATAACTATTCAAAAGCAACTGTCTATTTTAGGGTTGACTGAATAGATCTCTAGGTTTCAGTAAATTTATCTGATTAGATCTTTCTTGATTGTAATGGGACCTTAGCTTTCATGTAAACATCTAAATTTAAATGTCTGAATCTGTGAGCTGTACCACTCAGGATGACTATATTGTAATAAAAAGACACTCAAGATAGCTTTAAACCATATGGCTTGGATAAGTCCAATCTAATTTCACAGCAACATAGATTTTAGCTCAGAATAATATCCTGGCATGGAGAGTGACTACAGTACAGGCTATTTTGGAGACCTACAGTTCTTTACTCTGGATAATAAAAATTTTAGCATTAACTTAAATGGAATGTTATTTGGTAACCATGCTGTTTGACAAGCTGTGCTCTGCAACCTTAATGCAAAAAGTATTTATTCCTTGTGCATTAGTGCTAGGGATATATAATGACTTTACCTGGTAAAATCCTCGACACTTGGTGAAAGAATGACGTACTGTAATGGCATTTTAATAAACTTCATTTCATTTTTTGTTTAAATTCTAAAAAAGCTTAATTTGCTTGCATGGACATTGAACTTGGATGAGGTCATGCAGTAGCACATAGCTGATTACTGTGGCTGGCTTCTGCTAAATAATAATTTACAGTGCATTCCAACAAAGTTATACTTCCCTTAAATGTGCAGCATTACAGTTGCTGCCACAATATATATTCTGTTATCTGTCTGAGTACTTTTCTGATTCACTTTTCTTTATGATCTTCTCTAGTAATAAGTAAGAAGAGGCTCCAGGGAGACTTTATTGCAGCCTTTCTATGCTTAAAGGGGCTTATAAGAAAGATGGAGAGGGACATTTGCCAGGGTCTGGAATGACAGGACAAGGGGGAATTGGCTTAAAATTGACAGAGGGCAGGTTTAGATTAGATATTAGGAAGAAATTCTTTACTGTGCAGGTGGTGAGCACTGGCACAGGCTGCCCAGAGAAGCTGTGGATGCCCCATCCCTGGAATTGTTCAAGGCCAGGTTAGATGGGGTTTGAGCAACCTTGTCTAGTGAAAGGTGTCCCTGCCCAAAATCTAAGATTCTACAAATATTTATATTTGAATTCTAAATCATTAATAATATAAATTGTTTTAGTGATGCAAAACTGCAGGCAGTTTGGAAAATTGACTAAATATTCCTCTCATTTTTTCCTCTGTAACAATACTCCTTTCTCTTTTATTCAGTGATTTTTCTTTGGAGATTAATTTGGCCCTTCATTAGACATATAAGTAAAAATATTCTTGTAAGGTGTCACAGAAATTAAAAAGTAACCAATGTACAGACATGGTCCTTCAGTGATTCTCAGTCAGTCCTTGTGTATTTTGTATTTCTAACAACCAACTTCAGATAACTCTTCTAAATCTAATAATCATATTTTCTTTACTTTCTTGCAAATGAATTAAAAATAAACACTTCTGAATCTCTTTTAAGATATGATAGATATGATCTTAGAAGCACCAAAGCCGGGTTTTTTTTGGTTTTTTTTTTTTTGTTGTTTTTGTCTAGAATATCATCTAAGTTAACTTGGAATTGTCCAAATTTTACTTTCAGTAGGTTCTTTTCTGTCCTATTACTGATGATAGGATCACACTATGCTCCCAGACTTCACTGGAGGGACCATGGGTGGCCACTGTTAGGGGACAGCTATACGAAATTCTTGCAGAATTCCAGCTCTGGGCAAACACGAGAAGTTGGGTGGAGCTTTGCCAAGGTCCAAAAAGATTACATTTCTGGGCTTTCTTAGATCCACTAGGTGAGTTTCCCTGACAGAGAAGGAAATCAGTTTCGACAAGCAGGACTTCCCCCTCAGGAAGCCGTGTGCTGACTGTGACTAATGACTGTGTTGTTCTCCAGGTGTTTTTCAATACTTCCCAGAATAATAATTTCCGTCATTTTACCAGACACTGGAGTGAGACTGACAGGCCTGCAGTTTCCAAGGTTCTCCTTCTTACCCTCCTTGAAAATCAGGACAAGCTTTTCCAGCTTCCAGTCAGCTGAGACCTCTCTGGATTCCCAAGACTGCTCAAAAATAATCAAGAAAGTTTTTGCAATGACATCAGCCAGCTCTTTGAGGATTCTCAGATGAATCCCATCAGGCCCCATAGATTTGTAGGGATCCAGCTGGAGCAGGGTAAGCTGGGAGTTGATGATTCTTACAGGCATGGTCCTTCATCTCAGGGCACTGAGAGCCCTTGGTCCATCATCCATGTTGAAAACAAAGACCAAGAATGCCTTAAACACCTCTGTCTTGTCTATGTCCCTGTTTCTGATGTGACTGTCCTCATCTTATAAGTCTAAAATGGCTCTGGTTTTCCTTGATGTTTTTTTGTGGTTTTGTTTGTTTGTTTTAGGGGTTTTTCTTGTTTGGTTGTTTGGTTCGTTTTTTAATGCATTTAACAATCCACTTCACAAGCTGTTTTTCCAAGTGTAAGTTTAGGCAGGGTTTTTATTTTATTCCTTTTTCTGTTATCCTCAGGTAACCTTCCCATTAAATTTATATTCACTGTCACCTCCAAAGTACAGCTGGGGATATACCGTGAGGCATTGAATTTTTATTTTATAACACTGTGAAGAATAATTTGGTGGTTTTTGTTTTTAAAGCCCATGGCCTATTAACATTAGCTGGTAAGGAAAATTTTGTAACCTCAGATGATGCCAACAGTTAAAAAATTAATTGCTAACTACCTGTATGGTATTATAAAAAGAAGCATATTTGATACTGAGGTTCTGTCCTGTTTCATCTTGTATGACGTTATCTTTCAAGGACTATAAAAATACATAAACATATATAAATATTGTATTTGTAAATGTGCATGTATATGCAGGACACACAGAATGGTTGCCAGAGCACAGGTATAAAAGGATGAAAATTGAGAGTCACTGTGGGTAAATATAGGTGCCTGAATGATATTGCCTGATAGATGTCATCAATAGAGTAATGACATCTGAAATAGCATTCTTGATTTTTTTAATAATATTTAGGCTTCAGGGCCGTACAGCAGGTTAGCAGGAAAACCAAGAGCAGATTCTAGGAACAGGAGTCACCTCATCTTCCTTAGACGCATGTAACAGCTATTTCTGAACCTCTCTTTATTTTCATTGTAGAGAAATAGACCTTTTTAGGATTCAGTCCATTGGATGTATTTAAAATGTCTGCTTTAGAGTTAGAGGAATTCTGTCTGAGACTTTGTAGTCTATAGTGACTAGATTTTTACTGATTATACATGGAGACTGGGGTGACTCAGATAAAGAGCAGGCCTCTGCATTTAATCAGATGAATTCCACCCTAAGTCTTTGGACTGAAGGAGCTAAAGCTTTTCTCTCTGAACCATGAAATCATTCTGAATAAGAAGATAAAACAAATCTAAGTAACTGTTGTGCATTCCAGAATAAGTTCAAATAAACCTTTTCCTCTTCACTTAGTTAAGCCAAATGCGCCTGCTTTGCAATTCTGGAGGTACCTGACTCAACTGACTGTATTCTACCATCCTGTTATCCCAGACAAGGCACGAGATTTCAGAGTGGACCACCACATAGCTGTGTTATTTGTAATCTCAAGTTATCTCATTTGCATATAAACTACCCCAATAAACTAGTGTCTAGTGAAGTAGGTCCAAAAATACCAGACATATGCATGGTTTCAGTTACTGACTTCCTATAAAAATCCCTTCAACCAGAAAAGAGTTCCAAGGATTCTAACTTGCAATTTGTATTCCTGCTATATTTAATAACTCTTTATATAATCCATCTAGGTCAGGTTAAATGAATGCCTTGTTGCTACTTAGATGATTATGGGTTGCAATTCATTTAACATGCCCAACGATTCATGTTTAATTTATTGACTTTAATGTGGTATGTGAGTGACCTGTGCATGTGTAGTACTTTAAATGCATGCACACTGGCACACACAGCTCTCTGCAGTATTTTGCTTAAGTAATCAGCTAATCAATGTGGTAGAGTTTGAGATATTGTGTGACTCTTTATGCCACTGTTTAATTTAATGCTACTTGCAGTAATGAGCCTGTCTGGGTTGACTGGCTGCCTCTCAGAAACTCCATGGCTTTTATGCCAGCAATAAGGGTTCAAGATGTGTCCAGTTCTATGATTTGTTACCTGGCCATCTGGCATGAGCCAATGACTTGTCTTTGCATCTCATTCTGTTTCTGTGTTGGGAAACTAATTAATGAGTGCCCTTTGTTTATAGCTGGAGCTATGAATTTTCCTTCAATACCTGACAAGTCATATGGCATTTACAAGTAATACCTTTTATAGAAATGATCTTTTTGTATGATTAGGGTACACCTGTACGATTTCCTGAGGGTTTTGTAGTAAAGGGTTCTTTTACATGAGGAAAATGGAGAGTGCATCAGGGAAATTGAGCTTTGAGTCCAGAGGTTTTGGCAGACCTGTACTTTATGCTACCTATTAGCATATTCTGTGTTCTGTTCCTAAAAAATGCTGGTGCTTTCAGATCTCATAATGACACCAAATCCTTGCAAGACAGGGAAGATGAAATTATTGAGGAAAGAGGCTGTTGTCCTGGTGAAATCAGTAGCAACAATATTTTTTCCTTAAACATATTCTCTGTATCTCTAAACCTCAGTACTCAAGCTGGTGCTGGATATTTGTGGTATCAAAAAAAGGGACATCCACATAGCAGTCTGATTTTTTTCTTCCCTCTGTCTGAGGCATGACCAAATTGTGCTTTGTGGTTTACTATATCCCGTAATTTTTTTGTTGTATGCATTTTCCTGGATTTTAAGTCAACTTCATAGCAGGATAACTGTGAAAGAGGACATCATTGTGATGGACTTCGTTTTCTTGTCAAATAGTTCCCAGGTAAACATCAATGTGCACTGTAGTGTCAACTGAGATGTTCTAGTTTTAATTTCTGGTTAACAAATAGACTCCAGATCTCCAAGGGGCAATGGTAATTCCATTCTCAGATTTGCACAACTTAATTTTACTACATTATACCCTGTAGTGGATCAAAAATGTTAAAGTAGGTGCTGGCTGACTGTCAGCACATCAGAAACTTTGAAACATAGGCCAAAGATATGCCTTAGCAGAGGCACCTAGCAGAGAGATCCAAGATGAGAGTTTAATTTTTAAATAAGATGTAAATTTAATGCAAATACCTTTATTGGCCCTGTAAACATTTAGAGCTTATCCTAGAGTTATTCCATCCTAGAGCTGAGCTATTAACTTGGTAAGAGAAAAAATTGCTGGAATGGTAAACTTCTGCACTGAATGGTAGTTTATTTCCAGGATCCTTGGAACAGTTGTCTAGCTGAGGTAAAATGTCACAGTTCCACCACTGCAGTTGTGATCTATGTTAACTGATATGCCAGCCCTTGACTTTGTATTTATTTCTATTGATATCTGTTGTTTTAGATACATTTCAAATGCTTTACACATTAACTGAAAATCAAACTGAAGCAGCATAAGGCCCTAACCAACCACCTACATATAATCCAAGTTTGAAATGATTCCCTGATCTTTAGCTGTAATGAATTTCAGAGCAAAAGTGGGTTGCCTTGTAGAAATGCTGTATGAGATTTAAAAAAAAAAGAAAAAGAAAAGTGCTGTGGTCCTAAACATATAACGTATTTAAAAGATGAGGGGGTTGCAGACAAATTTAGGGTAGATCAATGATATTAAGGATCCGTTCCAACTTAAATGTTTCTGTGATTCTATGATTCTCTCTTCTTCCTGCAAGACCGAGAAATATGATATTTCTGTAGTGAATGAATGTCACAATGCCTTGTACCCCACATCCAGATGGCTCCCTGACGATCAGGCAAGGGCTACGGTCCAGCACCTATCCGGTAACTAATGGACTGAATTGCTGCCTGACCATCTGGATAACATCACTTGCTGTTTTGTAGATTTCCTGTAGTGTCCAGGACAAGTTCTTTAATTAATTGATATTCCATTTCACTTTTATAAAGTGAAGACAATAGTTGTAATGGTATTGGGAAATAAATACATTATGGAATTTGTATGCCTCAGCTCCTATGGTAATAGAAGCAATATAATTTCCATAGAGGATCGATTTTTGCTTTATTTTGCAATATGATTTACAACAAATCCGCGACTGAACCTGATCTTTAGAAATATCGTTGAAGCATATAGTACCAGTTTTTCTGCCAGCTCTTGTAAGAATCCTGGGTTAGTTACATTCTGCCTGCATTGCAGTTAATGGAGAGTTTATTGTCTTAAATGCATCTTCTCTGTCAAAAAGGCTTCCAGTCTGAGTTTCCTAGCAGCAGCCTTCTGATTTCAGAAATTATGTATTTCTATTGGTGGAAGACATGCTCCTCTAATTGCCTTTTTTGATATAGTCAAGATATATATTACATGTAGTTGTTAAATTGCTCAGCAACTTTTAGTAATATATATCCTGTGAGATGTCACTTTCATTTCATGCTACACAGCTTTTCTTTCTTCCTCTAACTCCGCACAATAGCTTAGTTCCCTGCTCACCTCTATGTGCTGAGGTTGTGTGATCAGAACAGTAGATGCAATCAAACTCACAATTAGACTGTGATTCACATTATGTAAAAGATTCATCACGCCAATTGATGTGAAATGACGTGCAGTCTCCAGGCAGTGATTGCATATGGCTTTAATCTCTCCACACGGTAAAACCTGCACCTATCACGGTTCAGCAAAGCTTATTTGTAATCATTTTTGTACTAATGCCTTTCCATGATTTCATTATGAAGAGTATAACAATGAGGCCTTTTTCTGCTACTTCTTTTAAATGCCAGGGCATGCTGATTACTCAGTTAGCATCCTGCTTGCAGTTGACCTTTTGGGTAGAAATGCTGTGAGAATAGTGGGTTTTACCATTTATGGATCAGGTGTTTTACTGATGATAAATGATAATTTTTTATTCTTTATCTTAGCATTCCTCTTTCCCTTCTTCGCCCACTGGATCAATCACCTGGTTTTCTTCTAGGAGCTCAGTCCAAATGTAGGCATTTTTGTAATTTCTAAAATAAATGGGGAACTTACATGACTCTTCCAAACATCAGTTTTCAGGAGAAGTTACTCCGAACCATAATCGATGTAGTTTATTGTAGATATTGGAAGTTAGACTCTTTGTATGAGTATCTAAAAACGATGGTAAGTGTTGTGCCAGATCTCTGACCTGAGCAGTGAGCAGGGGTGTGTGTATATCAAAAGTGAGGTGTGGAGGAACAGTGTAACTCCTCGTGATGGTCACTGATTGGAAACTGCAGGGACTGCATGGGCAGGGGTTTTCCAGCCTTGAATTCTAAGTAGAAGTGGATTTGTCTTTAATGCCTGTGGATGACAAGGAATACATAGATGCTAATATGCATGACTAAACTCTCTTTCAAAGAACTGAGTGTGACTGAGCGGCACTCATTTTTCATTTGTGATTAACTTATCTAGATGAAAAATCATTTGAAACATGCATATCAAAATAAAAAAATCAGAAATATGTAAATTGTTATGTCTTTGCTCAATAATTGAAAACACTCATTTCCAGAACTGTAAAAAATCAGTCTTTGGCTATTTTGGAATTCACACTGTGCCCTATTTCATTCAGCAGAAAATGCAGATGATTAAGGATCAGGCAGAAGCTGTAGTCATTGACTTCTGATGGAATACTTTGAACCTATTTGTGTTCAGAGTTCAGTTCTTTTAATTAACTGCTTTTTCTATGGGATGAAAGAGAACTGGAGCCAAAATCCTCTGAAAGCAGGAGATCAGATAAAGCTTAAACCAAAAATGTTATATTCTGTAGTTGGAAATCCCATTTTGCTGTTTATACGCATGCTGTAGCACTAAAGCTGTGTTCCCCAAGCGAGTTATGACCCCATGAAAGATTCTGGAGTCTCCCTGACATCCAGCAGGGTCTTTGCGGTTGTTGCCGTTTCTAGCACTGCTGAAAATTATGTTCAGCTGTGGTAAAACAATGCAGATTAATTTTTCATGAGATCAAGCTGTAGATTTTTTTTCCAGATGCAAATTATGTGTTTGTATACATCGAATATATTGCATTAGAGTAAGACCTCTGTCTGATGAAGATATGGATTCCACTCCACATTCTTGTGATTTGATTCCAGTTTGAGCACTACTAGTAAAGCATCTCAAGTCTTGGCAGTCCAAAGATGTCTTTATATGTAGCCACTCTGAAATTCTCCATTCATACAGTGCATGTGCTATAAGCTAAGTAGATCAATGCAGAAAGGTTAAATCATCTCTTCCAATGTAAGGAAAATCATTGGCTCGGTTTCTAAAACCCATACCTAAAATCGGTGATCTCTATATTTTTACACTGTGCCTTATAGTCACAGAATCACAGAATGGTTTGGGTTGGAAGTGATCTTAAAGATCATCTCACTCAAATCCCCTTGGCATGGGCAGGAAGGGCACCTGCTAGACTGGGGTGCCCAGGGCGCCATCCAACCTGGCTTTGAACACTTCCAGGGATAGAAGTGTTCTTAACAAAGCCAGTAGGCGTGGTGTTGCCTGAATTTTGACTCCTATTGACATGGAGCACTGGGGGAGTTGTTGATCATGCAGAAAACCAGCTCATCTGCCCTGGAGAGAGTTTTCTGATCCAATTCAGGAAAACACATAGGAAAACACATGCTCAACTTAAACAGTAGATACGAGTATTGATGTCTCTGATCTGATAGCAAGCACTGATGTGTTTTATTTGGATAAGGAGCACAAAGAAGGTGAGCAGAAAGATAAAAGGAATGATTTTGGAGAGCTTCCCTAGTGTCTGGAGAGTGATCCTCAGAAACAACCCCAGTACAACCCCTGCTGCAGAATCCCTGCTTTGGCTTTGTTGATGCTGCACAGTGCCACATAAAATATCTGTATTATGTCTCCTGCTGTGAGCCAAAAGTAGCTTCAAAAGCTCAGTGCTGTTCCCAGGTTTATATGTTTCCTTTTCCAATTCTGGTCTTCAGTAGGGAGGGAATAGGGTGACCACTGATACAGACAGACTTAGGAGAGACCTCTCAACCCATATAACATATGTGGATATTTCACTGGTAACATTTAAATGGCCAAAACCTGTCCCAAAAGCCATTTGCAAGAAAACATTCAGCAGCCCATTCAATTTTGATAAGTGTAATTTTCTTTCTAAATAAGTTTTATGTTCATTATAATAGAAACATATGTCTGTGGTAACAGTGTTGAGGGCCACGTGCCAAGCCTCCTCTGTTTCTCCTAATGGAATGCTGGAACTCTAAATATGTTCAGGTTGTTTCCAGATGTTGATTTTGCTCTTCTCACCAAGCAATAAGCATGTTCAATTATACCTGTCACTAGCTAGAATCTTTATCCACCTGTGATTTATTTCTTAAAACAAGTCTACAGGTGGAAATTGAGATTAGAGAATAATTTCTCAGATGTGAACAGATAACATCAATTATTACATTCCCATCTCTGTCTACCTATAATTTGCCCTTTCTTCTCTCTGTTGATTCATCGTGTTGCACCACCACTTTGCCAGGGTCTGTCTCTAGGTAACATACCATTACCAAGAGATGAACTTTCCTTAACATTCCTTCAGGGACAATTTAGAGACACACGTTTAGAAATTTAACCTTACCTTCAGAAATGCTGTAATTCCCTGTGGATCCGTGTAGCAGAATAATGTCTTCAGCGATGTGGCATAATGCCGTAGGATACTTCATAGAGCTTTGCCTCTAACCCTAGCTGGTCTAATGCTGGTGGAGTCAATGCAGCACTTCAAAGAGCATCGTTTGGTGTCATGGGAACCCCTCAGGAGTCACTTGTGGTTGACTCCAAACAGCACCTTAGAAACCAAGTGGGTCTTGGATAGTGAGACTTGCAGAACATGGAGTGTGATCTCCAGCAGCAGGAGCTTCAGGATTTGTGCCCTGGCCCTGTGTGCACCAGCAGTCCCCACTCCTCACAGTTTAGCTGACAAGGTACTTCTTTAAGGTTTTCTCAGGTACTTGGGGCAGGCTGTTGTGAAATGAGCTGTGTGAGAGAGATCTGTAAGGAGTCTCCTGTGAGATATTCACCCATGCAGCATCTGTCCTTGGCTCAGGAGCTGCGTTAAAACTCAGGTGAGGTCCTTGCCTGGGTTATGCCTCTGCCTGATTGCTAATCCTGACCTTACTTTGCTGACTTGCCTTGTCTTGGCTGTAGACCTTCCTCATCCCTAAGGACTTTTTTGAAGGTTACTGGGCTGGTTGATAATGCTAATTATTGTCAGACCTGCTGCTCTTCTTTGGGTCTTGTGGATATTTTATAATTTTAGATAATCTAGATCTTTTGCTCTTTCCCATTCAGAATTCTTCTTTGCTTTGCCTTGACCCATTTAAATGACTTCGAAGTTTAGGTGGACATGATAAAATACATAAATAATGAATACATAAGTGTTTTACAAATTCCTTGTGCTCACACCAGCTCATTCCCCTTTCATCCCTTGTTGGTAGTAGGCTTTTCCACCTTAAAAACTCTGAAACATAGAACAGTGGCATGAAAGAAATATCATGTAGCAGCTGCTGTCCACTATTCCCCTTTTTAGTTCTTCTTTTGAACTGGGCAAAACAGTAGTTGCACGTATTTAATTGGATCAGAAGATGCTGATTCATCACAGTATGCTTAGCAGTCAGTTTTGCTGATTCTCTTCAGTATCAGATTTAAAAAAAGAGAACTTGCTTCTGATTTCACATAACTTTATTAATGGAAACAGAGCCAAAAAAAGTAGTACAATATGACAGCAGGTAAAGCACAAATTAAAAAAAAAAAGCATAGAAGAAGGAAAAAATGAAAGCCATTAAGGAAAATGAATGAAAAAAATGAAGTAAATTCTAATTGCAATTCTAATTGCTTGCTTGAGGGAACCTTAGTAGTGTTGCAAACTCGTGGCAGAGCCTTGTTAGTATAAAATAGCTTCACAGAAATGCATTTCGTAACAGCTGTGCCAGCTGAGATGCAGTAATCCCTATATAAGTGCTGAGATTCATGTGAAAGTTCTATATTCTGCATTTTAAGGTTGAAGCATTTAGATTGTTCAGATTTTTTTTTTTTGCCACTGTAAAATATTTCTACCAAATTAGTCTACTCCTCCCAGCAGTGAGATGCAATTCTGTAAACAGAAAATAGCAGATTTTTTAAAAGAATATGTTGATTCTATTTGTGGAAAGAAAAAACACACAAACAAACAAACACTTGTCAAAAATAAACCTTCAAGAAAGACAAAAACCTAAGCTTATATAGGATAATATTTTTTTAAAAAAATTTGCTTCCAGCTGGAATGAGAGAAATACTTCCACCTTCTTATTATGGTTTTAATAATGTGAAATGAAGTGAGAGAATATTAGCTTTGTTTTCTCAAAGAGTTAATATTATGCATTGCCCATACATCTTTCTCTAAAATGAAGTAGGTCATAAACATATTTCCCTTGTGCTAGTGCAACTCCTGAGTGTGATGAGAGAAAGAATGTTAGAGGGAGGTATATGGACAGAAGGGTTCCCTTTGATTTGTGGGCAGAATGTCACAAATGTGTCTGTGCTTTACACTGTTCTGAACAGTGAAATACATGACATGAGCATTTGAAAACAGCGTGTACCAATCTGATTGCTGGAGTTGCAGACTGGGTGTTCTGCAGACTGCCTAGGGTTAGAACAAGCAAACAAAATCCAAATATTTTCATTAATGAACAACCCAAAATCTCAAACATTGGTTGTGTATCACTCTCACTTTCCTCATTTTCTTATTATCCTTTACTCATCTGTATTTCATTTGCTCCTCCACTACTTCAAATTCAGCCATCTTAAAATCTTTATATTTAATTTTATGACTTTCTAATGTTGGTTTTAAATTGGATCATATGCTTCACTTGACCAAATTTTGAAACTAAACCCAGAGCAATGCTCATTCGATGTCCATATGCAGCTTCTCACTTTAGGCTTATACTTGGATATATAATTGTGTGTGTTTAATCAATGGCAATTTCTGCTGTATGTACACAAACTGCCAGTCTGAGCTGTGCATAACTAACTAATCAACTGTGCAGAAAGCACAGGGTACAGTGTAGACACCTTCTCTGGATCCAATCTATGAAAGGAATGAGAAGGATTTCTTTCCTTAAAAATAATATTTTCCCTCAAAATACTATTGCATGTCTTCTTACGTGTATAGCTAGACTTAACCTTTAAGGGAGAGAGATATTTTGAAACTTGCTTTAAGGGCTGTGACAAAAGACCTTTACAGAATGTTGTTTCTGTCTTTCAGCTGAGCTGTCTGTACTCACACATTCGCTGCAGGTTGTGTCTCCGGAAGGGCTGGAGGAGGAGGAGGATGTCTGTGCCCTGGGGACCTTCCCCCTCTGGCATTGTGGTGTTGGTCATGGTGGTACTGAAAAAGGCATCTGACTCTGTGCTGGAGCTGCTGCAGCTCAGACTCATTTTTTCCTTCTGACGACTCTGCAATTAGGGCAGTGTCCTCCAGGATAGCTTTGGAACAGTCACAGGCAGTGATTTCTTAAACTGTTGCAACAAGAGTCACTGGAGTTCATCTTCCTTGGTATTAAATATTAATTACATACATAAACACACAGAGATATTTACATAGAGTTAATTCATCCCTTGTGTAATGCTCTATGTTTAAAAGACCAAGAAGCAGTGTTAGTTTTCTGTTTCTGGTAAATCAACATCTTCGGACTTAGACAGATATTTTGTGTATTTTAATAGAATCAAACATTGTTTATAATCACACTCTTTAAAAATTTCATTTAGATATCCATTTCCATGAAAGAATTTACACTTCGATGTCACACCAATTATATATATATATATATATACACACACACACAAAACTTCTGTGAATAATTCAAGCAGATAGGTCAAAAAAAACCTATCCATCTGTGGCTAAATATTGTGTATAACAATACTTATTACTCTGTGTGTGCCTGCCATGGATATGGGTGCTTTTAAAGCAAAAAAATTACGAATTTTGATTATATAAGTAGCATCTAGGTAGAATATTATTATGACCCACTGGTGCCTTTATGTGTTTTATTCTTTCTTCGAAGCCATTCTTTTCAGAACAATTGAGTTAATTTAATTATGTTAGTATAATTGTTTCATGCTACTGTCCATACTGCATAGTTTTGAAGTGAATATTATATCTTAAATGTAATGAAAAATAAGTAAATTCTTTATGAACAAGAGAAAGGAAAGAGATTTTCTTCTTTTTCTGGTCTAATAAGAATAGTACAAAATAATTAAAAAACAATTATAGTAGCAGATTTTTCATTTAATTGCTGTCTTCTACATGGCACAGACATTTCTGTACTGCTTTCTTTCTACTTTTGTCTGTCTGAAGAGCTGAGATAGAAGAATTTATGTTTTTTATTTTTTAAAAGCATTTCATCATGATACTGCACAACATCAAAACCACTTTTTGATTGAACGTTCGCCTTTCATGAATGAGTAATTTAAATTTTTTTCATTATTTTATATTTTTATCTGAATATTTTATATAATTTTAAAAGTTGTTTGAGTAAATGAGAGGCTGCTGCAAGATTACTACTGGGATTTGACAGTGCTGTTCTGGTTCCATCCCATCCTTCAAGTCCTCTGGCTCTGCCAGTCCTGTGTCTCCGTTTCTGACCATTTCTGATTGCATGGAGGGATCTCCTGCAATAAATCAATATACAGGTATTTTATTATTATGCATTTAGCTATTATACTGCCAATTCTTCTTTCAGTTTTCAGTGCTATGTTATGTTGTGTCAACGGATTTTATAGGATTTATGAGCCCTGAGGCTGCCCTGTACAGTGGTGTGTAGTTATAGTTAGTTATGTTCTCTAAATAAGCTTCCCTAGCAGGCAGCCTGTTGGCACATGAAATTTTTTTGCAACACAAAGAGGAAGTTCCTTCTCCAGTGTGTCCTCCCTGACATTCTTATTTCATGAACTGGTTATTGACCCTGAGCAAGTAAAACTGTGAATGCTGCTTGTGATTTTTCCTGACTTTGAGTGGTTGAACCTATGTGATGCTGCGTTTTGCCTTGTGGTCATAACAGTCCACATCTCTCCCATGGTGCATTCCATGACACAGATATTTCCTTGGTAAATACCATTCTGATGCCCAAAACTCTGTTGGACAACTCTGATTCCATAATATTGATTTACAAAGGGACTAGTGTTAGTCCACAGGGGGGACCTACTACTGAAACAGGATTAAATAGATCTTCCACACCCTCTTCATAAAATAGGCAATCAAAGAGTGAGTCTGGATGCAAAATCTGGGTAGTTTGAGAAATAAGGATTCAAGAAGGAAGGAAAAAAAAGACAAGGACTTACAATTTAATACATCTCCCTAAAGGATGGTCAAAGTCCTCTGTCAGTCACAGACCCAATAAAAGTAAAGGGGTTTTGGCCCTGGTACTTGAATTTTTGGAAGCTCAAGTAAACCAGTTACCATAACAGCTAGTGCTTTTAAATGCTTGTTTTCCTTTAAAGCATTTATTTTTTCCAGAACAGTTCATTTAATGAACTTGGTGTTCTAATATCAGATTGTAGAAAGCTTTGCTTTACTCGCAAGACTGGTTGGTTTGCAGGGCTTAGATTCTGATAGCACTTTCCACTTGTTCATGATAGTAAGACATGGTCAGGAGAGCTAAGATAAAGATTCTAAACTATGGTAGTTGTTCAAACACAGTAAGTGCTTTTGCAAAATATTAATTTTGGAAATTTTTTTTAGCATGACTCTCATTTCTTTTCATTTCCGTTGTTGACAGAGCTTGTCACCTAGGAGCATGGAATAACTTAAACTGTTGGCTAACATCCAACCAAGAAATTGAAGCTTATAGAGCAATTTATGAAGCCTACTTTGTTGTTACTAAGGACAGCATAACCTAATCCCAAATTAAAAGAAGTTAAAACTAGTAACCCTGATCCTAGTAATGCTGGACATGTCTTGAACAAAACATACTTTATTTTTTCTGTGTTTTCTGTTTGGTTGCAAAATTCAGCTAGGTTGCACTAGGTAGTTTAACAGAAAGTAGGTACCCCTGGTGAAATCCCTCTGAGACATTTGATGATAATCCCACATCTTTCAAATGACAATTTAGCTCGGGGGTCTGTGAAATACAAGGTGTTGTATTTTCCCCCTCTAGCAGAAAGTGACAATGTTCTTAAAAGTTGCAATGCTTTAGCATTAAACTGGACTTACATTTCCTGGTGACAGGCCCACTTAGTGTATTTTTGGGTATGCATCCACTATGTACTACTTAAAAATACACATTTTGCACCCAACAGCAGCATAATCAGGAGAAAAAATGTGAATAGAGTTTGCTTAGACTTTCATTGCAATAGAGAAAATCAGATAGTGGGGTTGCAGCACTTTGACACTCTTCCCAAGAAGTCATTTTTATCTAGTTCCTGGTTTTTACAAACTATTGTGATCTGATAAATTCCACAGAGAAGGGATTTTTTTTCTCCTTTTTTTCCTCCTCCTCTCTAGACAGATACATCAACAAACAGTAGGAGGGCTGACTCATCTCCACTGATAATAGCATGCAGGATAATTTTGCCATGTGACTCACTTTCTTCTTTGACTCTAAAAGACATTTGAAAAAAGAGTGGCATTAATTTAAATAGATTTCCCATAAACAGGATTTACTAAAAAAATAAAATCCCTGCTTTTATCTCATCTTTAAAAAGTACAGGAAAGAAAAAGCCATCTATGATGTTCTAGCATTTTATAATGTTATTGAAGAATGAAAATATTCTCTTAGTGAGTAAATGGAACATATTTGGGGAAATGTATTTGCAGTGAAGAATTTTTACCTCTGTGCGCATCACTGCTTTCTTACTCTGCCACAGAAAAATAATGCTTTTTGTTACGTCCCCCACTTTTATAGCTAGA
Organism: Origma solitaria; assembly: GCA_013397895.1. NCBI lineage: Eukaryota > Metazoa > Chordata > Aves > Passeriformes > Acanthizidae > Origma > Origma solitaria. The sequence continues at coordinate 2,386,829 of VZRL01004872.1, forward strand.
CCCTCATCTAACCTTGACCAGAGTCATGGCATAGAATGAATTGATAAGATATAGTTCATTTAGGATTAAATAACGGGACTGACAGAGCCTAGAGGGGCTTGCAGTTCTAAAGGAGAGTTTATCAACAGTATTAGGAAAGAAAAACAATGTGATTTGCTTGGATTAGTTGCTATGTAGTAGATTATAAACCTGTGAAAGCGTGATTCTCTTCTTCTACCACTGCTTTTGAACAACACCAACATTCCAAAAACTTCTTATGACCTGGTTTTACCTATTATTTCAATAAGATTTCACCATTAGCCATAAGTAATAACTTCCTCCCATTTCCCTTTTTCATTGACTGTGACAAGTGCCTCAGTTTATTTTCCAAGACTTCTTTTGGTTTGCATGTATGTACACAGAGACAATTGTGTGCTACAGTTTAGCCTAAATTTTCAAATATGGATAAGAAAAAGAAGGGATCTGTGCTAGAGATTACATCACTTTGAAATTCTAGAAAACTGTGTTTTGAAAATATGTATTTTTTAAAGAATTTTTCATTGCATGTCCTTGCTGTAGCAAATGGCATTCTATGTTTCATTATGTGACAGAGGTGACTTGTGCAAGTCTAAAAGTCTTGACTGAGAATTTCCTCAGATCTTAGGAGATAAAAGGTCACTTGTTACTTGGATAGCTAAAGCTGATCCTTTTCTTCAGGTAGAGAATTAATCATCTTTTCTCTTCTGAGCTGTAAAAGTTGAAGTGTTATGTGACTAATTCTCCAAAATAGTTTTAATTGGCATTTATGCTGGGAATGTGAGGATGTCAGTTATAGCAGCATACCAACACCAAGAGCCAGGGCAATACACCATAATGGTATATATTAATTTTGATTTTTATGCATTGCACACTAAATAAAGATTTTAAGGGATATATTATAAAATGTGGCACTTATTTTAGAAGTGTCACACCTGTTAATGAATTTAATAAAACTCTGTTCTCTTCTATAAATATCTATGAGCAGTTTTCTTGTGACAAGCAGTCTTAAAACTACTTGTGCCCTTATCCATTATTTAGATTGCAATTTCAATACATGGCAATGAAACTATTCTCTAGCAATCTGTGAAATTAAAAATATGTTTTTCCTGGTAGACTTTTCAGAAGACTGATGTAAATCCTGTTGAGTTCATTAGGAATACTTCCTTTATTCTTACTCAGGGTAGAACTGCAACATGAAAGAACGTACTCTTAGAGAAGGAATTACCTGTATAACTTGTTTGTAATAAATGGTAAGATTAATTTCACTGATTCTCATGATTTTACGTTTAAATCCCAGCTTTGCCACAGATATCTTTTGAGACCTTGAACAAATCATTCAAACTGCCTGCTTGATTCCCCGTCTGTAAAATGGAGAAAGTGTTTCCTTTGTCCCAAATTTATATCATCTTGTTTATCAATGCATCACATTCTTCAAATCCATGATGTGTTTCTACAGGTCCTAGAGCAATGGAAGTTTTTTAACTGTGGCTCCCACACTCATTCATGACTGAAATATATAAGAGAAGCAACAGGTCTGTTCTGTAGCCTAGAAGGTATTTCAATAGGGTAACTTCTTTTCTTACATGCCTATCATATAACTGAAAATGATGAGCCTTTCCAAACACTTACAGCTTTCTGTAGGTTAGCTCTGCTAAGGTCTTTACAACTCCTTCCACAGACAATATATCTCCTTCATTTAATTTTCCAGACATGTACATTCTATGGTGATGAACTCATAACCAAGATTAAATGACTTGAGGTTGACTGAATAAAGTCACAGTTCTACCCTCTCTAGGAACTCCAGAGCTCCCAGGATTTCTCTATGCTCCATTTCCATTAATTCTGATGTAGTAGTTCCTGTTAATGCAGTTTTGCTGACCACTTCCAAAAGAACTTGATCACTCACCTATTTCTTTATTTTCTGTCACAGTATTTTTCACGGAACTGTGCTTGATAACATAAAGTAAATCTTTAGTGCGTTTTTCTTTTTTTGCTGACCTACAAATGAATTAGGTGAGCATGAAGAATGTATATCATGATTGATCTTTCCTGTCATAGATCTTGCAGTGTAATTTTTACAACATAAACATGGAGGTGAATGCATGCTGATGGGTAATTCCATTAGGGTGAATTTAGCATTGTATTTTGTCTGATCTCACAGCTCACTCATTTGCTAGAGCCTGACAATTGCCCTCTCCTCTACTCAGGCACAGCTTCCCTTGCACCATTACTGGTCCTTGTCAAGCTCCTAGAAGAGCTGAGTCTGCTCACTAATCCAGCAGAAAACTAATATATGTTGTTTTGTTTTCTTTCAGTGTCTTGTGGGTAAGGAGATTTACAGTTATCAGTGTAATAACTTTAATAGTTCTTTTTGGAGCAGATATGAGCTTAAATAAAAGGAAATTGTTTTCTTTGCTCTAACATGTCTTGAGCTGGATTTATCAATTTTCAGATATTTATTGTTTGTCATAAATATGACAATTCCTAGCTCAACAACAAAGTTTCTGTTCCTCATAAGAGTCTAGTGATATTTAGTTATCTGTTTATGATGTTTTCCAAGAGAAAAAAAAATTAAGCAACAGCTTGGATACTTTTTAGGATAGGGCCTATCCACCTCAGTCAAATAAAAGTAATGCACTGACTCTTTGTCTTAAAAAAAGCTTTGCGAGACAGTGAAATGGAATTTTAGTCAGTGTTCAAATATATTCACACTTCTTGCCATGTAAAATACCTTCTCAGTGACCTGCCAATTAGTAATGAAAGCTGAAGTGGTTTATGAGTCAGGAGAAGAAAAAAAGAAACGAGGGCAAGTTTGCTCTGATACTTTAAATCTTAAAAGAAGTACTAATTGTTAAAGCTAATTTTCTGATGATTTCAGTTTGCATTTTGCTGAAAATTGCTTGACATTCTGCAATTTTGACCAGTGTTTCTGAGGCATGTTAGTGATTCATCTGAAAAACAAAATGGGGTGAATACTGATAGGTAATCTAATACACAGAATGTTAAAAATACCGTGTTTTTTTCTAATTCTTATGAAACAGAAATAAAGATAGGTGTAGTATAAAATGAAAAAAATTATAATTCTTTCTTAGGGAAGGTTCCTCCCTGATTAACTGGAAAGAACTCATATTGTGGGTTTTTTGTTTGTTTTCTTGAGAAAGACAAACCTAAATAAGAGGTCATTCTATTGATTAAGATTTGTGTGTGTGCGTGTGTAAAAAGTTCCTCATCTCTTTTAAAATAGTTTTATTTATCTATTTTATTTATGAAAAGTTATGACAGGTTGCAAAATATATCTTTGCTATCTTTATAGCTAGGGAAATAATTGTTATGGAGGAGTTGTAATGCTTCCTATTTCCATCAGAGGGTACTATAAACATGCCTAAAACTTTTTTTGTCTTCACCTGCAAAGAAGCAGCTGTTTCTTTCTGTGTGGAATTTCCAGATGATTTTCAATGCTTATAAATTCTTTGTACCATTACATATATTTTCCTTGCTGAAAACATGAGTGACTTATGTAGTCTCATTAAAAACATTTGAAAACAAGTTTAACTAATGTTCTATTTTCCCCATAAACATTCACTGGATATTTTAAAAAGGAGACTTTTTCCAAAACTTCTGTATATAAAATGCCAACATGGAAGGAGGTAAAAAACACTGCTTATGTAACAAACACCTTACAGATCTTGGCAGTCAAAATATACTTTCTCAGTGGATACAGAAAGCAATTCTGTCAGCAGAGGCAGAGCTTGAGAACCTGGAGCAGAGTGCTTGTTGTGCAAATAGGTTTTACAGCAGAGCTGCGGTGCCTGGCTGCTCTTGAGGCTGACACCCTCTGGGACACGAGCCATGAGCCTCTAGCTGCTGCCCTGGTGCCAGCACCACGCTCGTCCATGGAGCAGGGGCTCTGGTGGCTTCCCAGGGTTTTTGGGGTCAGTCACCTGGGTTGCTCGTCTTTATATTTATTTTCACATTATTTTCAGAACTCCTGTTATTCCTTGAGGCCAGGTGCTTCTCTGTGTCGACAGTGGCTGTTTGTACACCAAAAGCATTGTAAGTGTGCAAGAAGGACATATTTAATATTTCTGTCATTCTTGGATGACAAACTTGGTTCTGGTACACTTTGTCATGCAGGCACAAAGGAGCAGTGGTGCAATAGAGAGCCACAAGGAAGGAGTCAGGGGGAGTGAGCAGTTGATGAGGAATTTGTGGGGAGCAGTGTGTTGTCAGGGTGTGTGCCAGCCCAGCCAGGAGCAGGGTGGGCTCTGGGGGCAGCCCAGGCACTGGACATCACCTTTGGGACAGGGCCAGGCCAACCCTGGCTGAGACATCATCCTGCAGGTGGGTGAGCTTGGCAGGGTCTGTTTCCAGGCAGGGCATGGCTGTGGGGAGATGGAGACCAGCACCAGGGACTGATCCCTGTGGGGCTGGAATGGGTCTGGGGTAGGGTGAGGGAGGCCCTTGAAGAAGTGAATTTGAGATGGTCAGTGCAGATACAAGCTCAGACCTTCTGTCATCTCCAGCCTTCATGCTCTTCTCCTTGGACAGCACTGTCCACTCTGGCTGGGCTCTGTTGGCAGCTTACAGACCGGCAGGTTTTTGGTAATAAATTAAATACAATTTTAAAGCCCAAGATTAGAACCGATTACTACATGAGTATCCACATGGCAAGATTTCAGTTTGTTTCTTTAGAGTTGTCAATAAGAAAATATTTGCTTTTCATCAGAAGAACCTCAGTGTAGTAGTCTGTCCATGTTATTATAATTTTGTGGCAAAACAAGTACTATTTGTTGTTCCACATGTCTTAGTTGTTGTTCCATGATGAACAAAAAATAAGCATAAACTCTGGATTTATGTGGTCTGGCAAGTTGAACAGAAACTGTCTTCTTCCCACTCTTGGCTGAAATAAAATCTCCACCCAGATATGATTCTGCATCAAAAAAACATTGTCTGTACATCAAACCTTCAGATTACAGCATAAATATTCCAATAACATTGTGCTCTCCTAACAGAATCACAGAATCAAAGAATCATACGTTCATAAAATATACTGAGTTGGAAGGGACCCATCAGACTCATTGAGTCCAACTCCTGGCCATGTGCAGGACACCCCGAGAGCCACATCCCTGCAGTGGGACCATTTATAGGGTAAGCTGTTATTTGGCCTATGGATAGTGAAATTGGCACATAGAAATCAAACTGTGTTTGCATGGTTCATGAACAACAAAAAACTTCTTGAATAAGTTATGGAAAATGAATTTTATCAGGGGAGAAATATATCAGCAGTGTTTCAGTCTTATTTTGTCCATGTTTTAGAATCATCCATTCAGTTCTTGTTTGCATTAAGTTCATACACATGTGGTTTATGCAAAACCACCCCATCAAGGTTCTAATGCCTGCTTTAGGCAAAGCTGAAGTTTTCACATCTCTGCAGGTGATAGCGGGAAAATTTATTTTAGAACCCATTTTTCAGCATATACAGCCATGATGAATTTGGGAGGGTGCTCTGAAGTGGGACTAGCCCTATATCCCCTGTGTGCTTCCGATTTCCTGTATACCTGCGTACTGAAAGAGAGGAGAGCCTGCTTCCACACACCAGTTTTTCACCTTTTTCTCAACAAAATGTCCCTTTCCCATTTTCTGAAACTCCACACATATATTTCTTCTAAGCCAGTTGTCTTCTTTCATTATTTGTTGTCACTCATTTTGGGTTTTTAAATTGTTATTATTCTTAATTTGCCTCGGCTATTCCAAATTTCATTTTGCGTAGGTTTTCAGAAGTTGTGATTTGGTTCACTTCTTACTGACTGTGGACTTTCTTTGTGACTTGTAGCTCAAACCTCTCCAAAGTAGCTGGAACTCATTTTATTTCATGTCAGACTTTAGGATTATTAAGAGAAATAGTCATGTCTGGAGTGTATCTTTATTCACATAATGAGTATTTGCTATCATCTTTGGATAAAATGGACTGCCTCTTTCCCTCTAGGAAGGGAACCTTGGTGACCGGCTTTTCCTTTGATACCTTAATACTCAGGTGGATGTATCCCATCCCAAAAGCAACAAAATTGGTTGGTTTCATCCAATGCTATGAACCACATTAGAATGATTTTGAAAAATGACATTATAGAATGGATGAGGCCAACAGGGTCCTCAGGAGATTGTCTAGTCCAGTTTCTCAAGGTCAGCTGCAGTGGGTTGCTCAGGAGCTTGTCTGGATGGCTTTCGAGTGTCTCCAAGGTTGAAGATTCCAGAACCTCTCTGGGAATCCAGCTTCAGAACATGATCACTCTTACAGTAAAAAAGTTTTTGTCTTGTGTTTAAATGTAATTTCCTACCTTTCAGGAAACACATCTAGAGATAAAAATCTTAAGGAGTAGCTGAACAAAACTAGACTGGTCTACTAACTGGAAAAATAGCACTACCCCTTTCTATTGCTACTTTATTCCTATATGCTTCCCTCATAATTTTGGGAAGAAACATTAAAGCCAGTATTTTAATTGATATGCAATATCAATTTGCATTAAAACAAGAAATTAGTTATACAGTGGTAGCTAGAAGTGTATAGATTGCTTATAAAGAAGAATTTTAAATTATACAGTTTTTCACAGTAGTTTATTTGTTAATTCTTTAGGTTGAATTTTTAGGATGATACACATGCAGGACTAAGTGCCCTAAGTTCAACTTGATCTGTATAGTGCTTTAGCCCTTTTTATTATGTTTGCCCCCACTGGACTCGATCATAATAACTCAAACAATGTGGGAAAGAAAGTGCTGCTGACTCATTGACTGCTTCCATATTTTATGAATTATGAAATTGTTAGAATATTAATTAGATCCCAAAAGTTAACATCTTTCTATAGCTAGAATATGTTAATTTCTAATATACTGCCTCTGGTTGTATCACTGGTTAAAAACTAAAAGGCAGGCAATGTATAAAAAAATTTCACTTTCCATATGCCCTCTAGGTGTGTATCAAACTATATATATAAAAATAAAATTATATGTGTGTGTATATATATGCAATTTTGTAAATGTAAATATATGCAATGTTATGCATTCTTTTAAACATAGGTAGAACCATACACTTAAGTGAAGCCATTTTTGCGAATGACTAAATGCAAGTACAGTCAGAATCTGGTTCTTTTGATTAAAAAAAAAGGTCTGACTATTATTGCTTAGTTTAGATTTTTCAATTGTAGAGAGTAAGAAAAAAGTGGTATAAAGACTGACAAAACCTCGATATGTGAGCATTAGAAGCATTGGCACTGAATGTCTTTTTAACCTTCATATCTGAGTGTATTGAAGTTAGCAAAGTATGGAGTTCTCTGTGCTGTACATTCTGTATATGTAAATAACAAAACTCCCATTGTACTCAGTGGTACAGGATTAGTCCCTCTGTTTTTTACTGGTGCAGAGGTTTTTTCCTTACTATTATTGTATCATCATATAAATATAGCAGTGCTATTGAAAGCCTGAAGCTCCATTCCACTGCTTTGCTCATCTTCTTAAATTCAGTACCACGTGGCAGATTTCTGTGCAGCCTTATCTCTCAAGCCAAAAAGAAAAGCATGATCACAATAGTCAGCTTGGCTTTTCTTCTCATCTCCATGTGCACTTCAGTGCAGGAGAAGTTCAGACACCACAGAGCTTCAAATGGTTTCTTTCAAAGGCATTAAGAAAGGGAAACAAATATTGAGCTCTTACAAAGAAGTTTTCAACCAGCGCATGTTTATTAGGCTTATTTTGTTCTCCCCAGCATATTCAAAGACATCTGATTAAACTGTCCCGAATAAGAAAGACAAAGCTTGGTTCAGTCTGTGCAGTACAGATAAATAATTTTGCAGGAGATTTCTATCATCTCTCAGACTCTGTGTTGGAGACTTGGTGAGACATTTCAAACAGACTATGCACATTGCCAAATACAGCCCTGTTCAGAATATGCTAAAATGTTGTATCTGGCTACTTGGAGATAGAAAAGATTGTTTCTAATCACTGCGTGACTTTCTCTGCAATTCTTATAGATATGCAGACATATTCCTTGCTTCACATGTATTTCCAGTGAAAGTGTTAGAAAAAGGAACTAGAATAGGAGTGGACCAATATAGCAGCAGAGATTGCTGTATGACACAGCACACAGTGACCTTCTTGTGACCCTTGTTTGAGTAGCCTGCTTTAATCTTCACTTTCTCTAATGTTTCAGCTGTGTGATAACTTACTTTTATTTACAGGTAGCAGTATTTTTGGAAGGGACTGTTGAAAGGCAAAAAGTAATAGTGAATAGTATTGTATTGTAAGGTGGAGACAGAAAGGGACTTTTTCACTCAGGTCCTTATCCCTAAGTTTTCCTGAGGTCAGCACAACACTGTATGAGGATCTACTCTTTTATCTTCATGGTTTATTTCATTTTTTCAGTAAAAAAATCTCTTTCATGCAAGAAAAGTTGATTCTAATTGAGTCAGGTTTTCACCATGGGGCAGTATAGAAATCTCTAGGCCCAATCACTTTTTGTTTCTTCATCTGCTTAGTCTTTCTTTCAAACTGGTGGTTAGTGAACAGTGTGATATTCCAAACAAACAGTGCTGTTACTGTCAATCTTTGCTCCTCCTTTTTCTCTGTCTGTCAAGTTCATAATTATTTGAGTTCATCTAAGAGATAGACCAAATAGATAATTTATTTTTGTGCCAACCAGTATTGCCACTTTAGTCATACATGCTCTTCTGCTTGGAGATCAAAACTTGGAGGAAGTTGCAAGAAGAGACTGCAGCACTACATCTACGAGAATAAAAGAAAACTTACTGTAATCTCCTTTGAAATACGAAATTAATGATTCTTTTGACAATATTTTTCTTGTATTGAAATCACATATGTGGTGCAAACTTTGCTACTGAGTTTGGGAAATATCCACTTACCTTAATGACAGGGACACTTTGTGTATACAAAAATATCAATCAGCAACCCACATGAATTTGCAACTAAGAGTTTTGACCAGCAAAATTCACTTACTAATGAGTATGTAAAAAAAAGTCAATTACTTAATTTCTTTCCATGAGTCCTCTTTTATGTATTTTCCCATTCTAAGCGTTGTCCTTTCTTCCTGCTGTTTACACCAATGATTACTGACAAAAGTAATGGCTACTTACCTGTTTCATCCTCATTAATCACATCATTTGGCAAGCTCTCCTTTGAGTGTCTCTGCATGAATATCAATAACATCGTGCCTCTCACAAAGATTTTGCGACCAGCAGCACAGCCTGTGCAAAATTAGCTTCCTCATTTATGATATTTCCATTTCATTCTTTTCATTAATAGACCAAAACAGTCTCCAAAAATGTTACCACCCACTGCTGTCTGCACGGGAGGAGAGGAAAAGTGAATCCCAGTGAAGAGAAGATTATTTTGGAGATGATGTCTTCACTGAAAAATAATTACTTTAAAATGTAGTGAGCGGATCCCAAGTCCACAGCCTACTTTAGCTCTTCCCCAGTGAGCATTTCCTGTGGCTGCCACTCCTCCCCTCTGCCACCAGTAGGAACAAGCTCAGCACCATTTGTGCTGCTTCCAGCTCACCCAGGCACTTGTTATCAGGCTGTGTTACTCCTTGTACACATGGAAATGCCTCTTTACCTGGAGGTGCTCACATTTTTCTAACCCTTTCATTCTGTCTCTAGGAGACACACGATAAAATTAATTAAAGTAGGTTTTATTGCACATTTGGGTAAGTGATGGGCCTTTGTAGCTCTGGATCAGCAGTCTCTGATTTCATATTTGCATGAGGCTAATAAAGAAAACAAGACAATTGATATAATACCCTCTGCAGACAACATTTCTGTAACTGATGGCACAGCCTTCATGACCACAGCGCTGCAATGCATTAACTTGCAAAGGAGACTCACCTCTTTTGTGATGGTTTTGGGAGACTTAACGTGAAACTGCTTTGTACACATCTATATAAGTAATGGCCAATAAAAAAAGGTATGATACCATTTGCAACTGGTTTTTAATCAGAATTCTTCTCTGGGCTTTTATTTTGGAAAAGATTCAAGAATCTCCTTTTTGTCTTTCTGCATTCATTAATAATTGATTTATATTGTCTTTTATTTTCAAAAGTGAAAATCTTGGCAGCTCCAGAGTGCAAAGTGAACATTCCCTGGGGTGGAAAGAGGGAAATGTGCCACTGATCTTTTCTTGCAGAAGCAACCTGGCTGATTTTAAAGCCTGGTTTAGAAATGTGCCTTCGAGCACCCTAAAAATCATTCACTTTGGAGGAATAGTATTTGAAAAATACAATTATTAATTAACATTCTTAGGTAGTGTAACATTTGTACAGCATTTGGGGATCTTAACCACACTCAGTAAAGCTGTATCATTTACAATAACTAGTGCTTTGAAAAAAGGATGAGGTATTTGTGGAGGGAAGGATTCTTTAAATGAATAGTTAAAACTGTCTGGAAGGCAATTGTGTAATTTTGATTCTCTTAGAGAAATTAAAGTTGTTTCATTAGCAAGAGTGAGAATGTCTGTGAGAGTCTATTACTACAGTTTTTCTGATTATTAAATTATGATAATACATGTGGCCATATGGGGAGCCAGAATACATGGATATGATGTCCCAGCATTCAAGGTATGAAGTTGAAAGCTGCTGAGTGCCATAAATGATTGAAATCATCTATAAAAATAATCTGCTCATATTGGTAAATTTCTTTGCAATATTGTTGCTTATTTTCTTTCAAAAATTTTAGCTTTCCTCTACAAGAAGTCAAGGATGAGACCAATTTCTTTCTTCCTTTTAGTCAACTGGCAATTGAAGAGTTTCTTCACACTGCGGCTCTGTAGCAGGAGGCTCATACAGAAGCAGTGGGGCTCTGGAGAATGAGGGAGCCTTCTCTCTGACTCTGTGCTCCTTACATCTCCTCCCCCAGATTCCATCTGATAAAGGTGCAGGCTCGCAGATGGGGACACAGAAGGTCCATCTTGAGGCACTCCTTTCCATTTGCTTCAGTCTCAGGCTTTCTAGCAGTCCTGTTGATACAGATACAAATGGATCCATGGAAGGAGGGAACTGCTTTCGTCTTTTAATGGGCCTGTTTCCTAGTGGGATAAGTGGATTCCCAGGCAAGCTGTTAAAATGTGAGAAATGTACCATGCGCCATCCCTAAATATGGTCCTTTCCCCTTACTATTCTTATAGATACATAGTCACTTATGAGGCAAAATATAGATGGTATCATGAACAGCTCCTATGCCAAATAAAGCTCCAACTTGTACAACACAATTTGTAATTTGGGTTGTAAAAACTGTTCAGTTCTTTTCACTGAATATTCAAGCAGCATTTTGTGACAAGCTTCTACATGAATGCCCAGAAAAAAACCTCGTGTGTGAGATGCTCATTTACCCTCATGTGAGACACTGTTGTCTCTCTCCAATCCAATCCAATCCTCTCTCTGGTTTGAAACACTTGCAGTGCTGCAGAGAGAGAAATTGGGTGCCAACATCCCCTGGATGCAGAGAGAGGGGTCCAGCTGAGCAGGGGACAGGCAGAGCATCAGACTGCAGGCTTGTCCCAGTGCTCAGCTCGTGCAAAGATGGATTGTGCTGCATCCCGCAAAATCTTCTTATTAAAGCAGTAATCAAATCAGTTTGGCATTTGGGGTTCTTTTTAGCTCCCAGCAAAGTCAGTTGGAGCTCTGCTGCAGACTCCAATAAGAAAAGGATAAGGCATTAAATAACATGCTGCACAGCTTTTGTGTTAGTTGAAAGGGATCCAGGCAGACCTTTGCCAAAGTGACTGTGGATGTGGTACTTTTCCAGAAGAGTTTGGAGGGCCTCAGGCTTGGCCAAAGGAGTACAAATCAGTTCAAACCTAAAATTGTGCTAAATTTTCCAAAACGTAAATGACAGACAACAAAATAGCATGAGAAATATTGAAGCTATAATCCAACTTAACATCTGAACAGAGTACAAAAGAAAGATGCAGCTGGTTAAATGAATTTTTTTTCTAAAGAAACTTCAGTTGTAATTTTTTTCATATTGAATTTTAAAAATAGTCTCCACTTTAGCCTCTAAGTGAACTGGAAAAGAACAAATGACAATAGCATAGCAATTTGGGGGCCAATTTTCCTTAAATACATGTTCTATTCGATATTGAACCCTTTTGATATTTAAAAGTTTCAGGACTCAGTTCTCTGAAAGAAGCTGCATAAATTGTGGAATTCTGACAATACCGTTTGGCCTAATAGCTACTTGATCATGATTCCTTGGTGGATCCCACTGTTCTGGCTGATTGGAAAGCTCTCCTTGCATATAATAATGCTGAAATGCCAGTCAAACTGCCTTGGGTAGGGTTTCATGTGCTATGTCATTAAGCCCTATTGTCAGGGTCTTTGTCATCTGGCTGTAAAATCATTCTTAACTGAGGGAACATGCACAAACCTGGAAGCACATCCACTTGGCTATTTTTGCATATTTTTCAAAGCACTCATTCTCTTTTCCTGTTTTTTCTTTATTTTTTAGTCTTTTTCCTTTTAACAAGAAAAGAAATGAAAACCATTCTTCCCAGAATCTAATAGTCTAAGTTCAGATAAGTTGGCCTTTTTCAGGGAAGTTGTTTTTTTTTTTTTTTCTGACGCTGCTTCAAGACTAACCCTCACCAAAGGGTGTTTTTATTCTTTCCTCCCAAAGAAGTGTCTTAAGAACTCTTAGAGGCTACTGTCATGTTCAGGACCATAGTCTGCCAGACGTTTCAGAATGAGTTTATAGTTGATATGCCTGTGGTATTTCTTTGATGTTGGTGCTTATTAGAGAGACCCACTTGTTCTGCACTGGCTCACCCTTGATAGTGCCATATTGCCACTGTTATTCCATTGAAATAATTCTTCATTGTTGGTGTAGTAATCTAAGAGAAAGGTGACTGTAGTAGATTCTTCTAGAAATAATTGAAATTTAACAGAGAAATTCAGATTGGTTTTCCTGTAGGTTTTCTTGCGTATTTAAAGTTTTTTTCTTTTCTTTTGTAAGTACTGAAGATTTTATATACTGCTTATGTCTGGCACACTATCTAATTCCATTTAGTATTGGGCGTTTTCTTTGCAGAGTAGAGGAAAACATGTTCTTATAAAGTGTTTTCTGTATATGAGCAAATACAGGCAGATCTCAATAAATAAATAAATAAATAAAAATGAGCCACCCCTTCTTTCTCCCTTTATGTGTTTCATGTTACTTTTGCTCTCTTCCTTTCATCTACCTGATCCATCTTCATAGTTGTGCTCCACTAGCTAATTTCAGAATATTATTAAAACTCAGTATTGAAGAACGGTTTCTATCCTTTCACATTGATCTTGTGATTAAATTATATATTAAGGTTCCATTTAGAAATAATATGAGAATGTTTTAATAGAAACATATTGGAACCCAACAATTCAGCAGTTTGATTAAAACAATATTTATTCTGACTCTAGAAATAGCCTTGTGATTCCTCATTATCTGTCATATAGTGAGTTATTAACTCATTAGCTTACCATGTACTGATCAAGTTAGTTTTAACTGTGGTAAAATTCTGCTAAAATAATAAGTAAAACTTGTTTTGTTTGCAAATGAAAGGCTTTATAATTTACTCAACTTTGCCAACAACAGAGTTACACAGACAAGGGGTCAGAGAGCCCTCTCCTGTTATATTCAAAGCCTATTTTTGTTAATTCTAGGACAGCTCCTTTTTCCTAGGGACCAGGATACACTTCTGCCGTGGGCCAGTGTCCTGCTTTCATCTGGGATAGAGTTAGTCTTCTTTCTAGTGGATGGTGCAGTGCTGTGTTTTGGATTCAGTACGAGGATAATGTTGATAACACAGTGATGGTTTAGTTGTTGCTAAGAAGAGCTTACTCTAAATCAAGAACTTTTCAGTTTTCCATGCTCTGCCAGTGAGGAGGTGCACAAAAAGCTTGGAGGAAGCACAGCCAGAACAGCTGACCTGAACTGGCCAAAGGAATATTCCATACCCCAAAATACCAAGCTCAGTATAGGAACTGGAGGGAGTTGGCTGTAAGCCACCAACCACTGCTCAGGACAGGCTGGGCATCCAACAGCAGATGGGGAGGAATTGCATTGTGCAGTACTTGTTTTGTTTTTTTTTAATAGGGGTTTATTTTTTTAAATTGCAATTATTATTATTATCATCACTATTAGTATTATTATATCTCAGTTTAATTATTGTTATTATATTCTGTTTGATTTCAATTGTTAAACTGCTCATATCCCAACCCATGACAGTTTATTCCTTCCCTGATTCTCCTCCCCATCCCACAGAGGAGCATGTGAGCCAGCAGCTGTGTGCTGTTTAGTTGCTGACTGGAATTAGAATTAAACCAGGCAGGCACATGGAAGGACTTAAATGTGAGGTACTTTTGGATGCCGGGACTATGGCCCAGAGTGGGTGCTGAGGATGTGGACTCTGCTCCCTGGCACGACCTCTCCTTCCCCAAAGGGGTGCAGTGCCTTGTCCCTGTCATGGTGTGTGTGCAAGAGCACTGAAAAAGTAAAGGTAGTATTTTTCACTGTCAGCTTGCCGTCACTTCACTTTCACGTGCATTTCTTACCTGCCACTCAGCTTTTCCTTCCCTCATTTTAGTGCAGCTCTGCACAGCAGCAGCAAACTCCTCCTGGCTGCTGCTCAGTGCAGCCACAGGAGCTGGTCCTGCAGCCAGCTGGGGATGTCGGGGTGCCCACGAGTTCTCCAGAGATCCCCCCTGCACACCAGGCATGTTGCAGGCTGGGGACATTCCTGGGACAAGGCAGAGAAATGTGTGCAGTACCTGCTGGCAAATTTGCCAGGCTTCAGCCAAAGGTATTGACTCTTAGATGCATTAATATGATGGCTTTCTCCATTTGTTTTTCAAAGAGCCAATACTCAGCTGTGAAATCATTTAGCTGACTTAACTAAGATTATTTGACAAGGAGAATAGTTGTATTAATATAAACAAGCGTGTCTGTTTAATTGCCTTCCTCTTTCAAACAACCGTGTTTGTTATGATCAAATGGAATGATCCTAAAACATTTTTATTGCTACTTTAGCACTTCCAAAGAGGAAAGATGCCAGATGAAGTAGTAAAAATATCTTAAGTTAGCCCAATATTAGCAAGAAAGAAAATCTTTTTCTCAGATTGTTTATATAGTTTGTTTTTTTTTCCTGCCAAGTAATCTTTATAGCTTTTGTTTTTGTTTTTTTAATGTTGTCTGTCTCTCCTCCTCCACACTTTCCTCAATTAGACATTTGTCTTTTCAAACTAGCACCTCCTTTCAGGATTTGCTGTGAAAGAAATTTCTTTCTTATCCTTCTCCTTCCCCTTTTGTGATTTTTTCCCAGCCTGTTTAGCTTATTTTTTAAAATAAATAAATAAATAAAATAATCTTCCCCTGTCACAGAAATACCTAATAGAAGGGAGTCAAAGATATGTGTTATATTATCAGACTCATAAAATGGCACTTGATAAAGTGTCACATAAAAGACTTACCAGAAAGTAAGGATTTATGAATTACACAGAAAAAGAAGTGATATAAAAATGCAGTAGAGAAGAGAGACTGGGGAGATATGATTTGTCATTGTGACTGACAGTCCAAAAATAGTGTTCCTGATGCTGGTAGTGAGTAGCGATATCCTCTGAGACTCGCTTTTAAGCCTGGTTGTCTGCTATATCCAGTGCAGTTTATTGATGGACACGTGAGGTGGAGCAGCCTTATAATAGACCTTGGGAATATTCCAAAGTGAGAGAGGAGTCTGCTGAGAGAGAAAATCTCGTTTCATGTGGCACTGTTGAAACATCCAAGCCACCAAGTTGTTGACTTCAAGTTCTTCTTCTTTGGTAGGTCATTCATAGGCTCTCACACAAGTAGTTTGTGGCAACAGCAAGCAGAGTTCAAGGTAGTTAATTACTGAAGTGCAGCTAATGAAGCGCAGTCAGGTAATTCTCAGGGGTCAGTTGTAAACCAAGGTAAAAGCAATGACCAACAATGACAGCCAAAAGATTAAAGAGAGCTGAAAGCATATAAAACTTACCTTGTTTAGAAAAAAAAATCAATTAATTTTCTTTTTCCAAAAGTAATTCTCACTTACATGCTTATATCTTTATTTCTAAAAAAAAATTAAATTGTTATCTTCTTGGAATGAAATACAGAATGTTCTGCCTCTTGCTCTATTTCAAGCTTCTATGGATTCTGCACTGCAATATGTCTGTTATATTCTAATTAATTAGAGTTACAATGCCACATATTATATTATTAAAATGTCCTAAATTGTGAAAATAAAAATTGAGGAAGTAATGGCATTAAATTAGGAAACAAAAAAGTTACTTTATCTAAGGTCAAGGAAGGCCTGTATTCTATTCCAGAGTAAAGGTCTAAAAACTCATGATCAAACCAGAGTAGAAATTTTGTTTTGCAGTGGCAAAGGAAGAGGCCTTGAATGCATCTGTAATACACAGAAACTATATTTTCATTTAGAAATCTTTGTGTTTTCTGGTAAAATTCCTGTACTGTCTCATATAAAAATCCCAAGGGAGCAAAGATTGCTTTTTCCAAACATGGACCATACCTGTGTTAAAGTCCATATCAATCTGATGTCCGTGGCCTTGGATATTAATATTCTGGGCAGACAAGCTGTCTGCAGTTTAGTTAGTGCCTCTCAACAAGTGCCTGTGTAGTTTAAATTCCAGTCCACAACCACTCATTCTTCTGCAAAAGTTCCTAAATTCTCATGTAGTCTATAATTATTTAAAAATTCTTCTTAATGAAAAAATGTGTCATGGTCTAGGAATAGTGTTTCCCCATTAATGTTCGCACTGATACACTCCAACCTGGGCACTCACTCCCCCCTCCCCTGTGGGCGGCTGGAGGAGAGAATTGGAGGCACAAAAGGGAAAGGTCTCAGGCTGAGTTAAGAACAATTTACTGGAAACAGCAATGAGATAAGAAAGGAACAGTTCCAGCAGCAATATCGATAACAGAGTGTACAAGAGAGGCAAATGATTCCCACCCAGCGTGTGGGACTCAGCACTGCCCCTGACTGCTCCCTTCCCACTGCCTGCCTGGAAGGGACCCCTGACCCCCTCCGTGCTATGGAATAACTTCCAGGTTTTGGTCATGCCCCTCCTGGATACTGCAGAAACCTGGCCAGAACCAGGACACCTTGAACAAACCCAAAAGGATATGAAGAAAATAAGTAATATCCCACTCCTTGTCCAGATAGTTTCCCAATTGTCCGTTTAATTCCCTTCTCGCTTTATGAAAAAGAATGTGTCCTTTCTACTCTGAGGTAAAAGTAGCAACAATTTCACATGAATAGTGATACTGTACAATTTGGATATCCGTCCTTGAAATATTTGTCAAACATTCCCAGGAGGACAAATGCTTTACTAAGCTTTGGGGCTAAGTGGTCCGTAGAAAGTTCCACAAGTCTCCATTCAGCTCTGTTCTTGTCCTTTACATCTATTTTCAGGAAAAAAATCCCTTACATGAATACAGGGGGTTGTTGAATAATGTACGTCTCTTAGAAATTTTCATTTTCTGCACAGTGTCCTTTCATCTTCTCCTCAAGTTTCCAGGGAAAATGTCCCCCACAGAGAAGTCCAGATTTATGCAGGCTTACAAGGATCTCCTAAGAGTCACTGGATAAAATGCAGGAAGGCTACACTGGCATGAAAGATGATAGCACCCACTTTTTGCTTCTCATTAATAAAGGAAGGGGATGGATTTTTATATAATTATTATTTTCTAATTATTTTTATTATACTTTTTCCAACTGTAAATTTTCTATGGCTTTTAAGAGCAGCCCAAAGTTAACCATATTGAAATCTTGCTATTGCTTTTTAGAGGGCGTGTTATTCAACTAGAAAGAAGAAGAGATAAAAAAAGATTTTCCTTATTCTTTGGCCCTGCATGATATATACACATGAATGTGCTGACTGTTGCTTTTGCAGCAATATAAAAAAATGCCACCCTCCAGAACTTGCCCTGTACTATAGAATATTCATACTCAAAAAATCCAGACTGGCCATTTTAAATATATGAGCAAAGATGGACGTTCCCAATTCAGTAAGATCATCAGGCAGAAAAATAGTCACAGGCAAAAAAAAAAGAGCAACGATGTTGACAAAGAAATATTGTGAACATTTAATGGCAGTTCCAGTAGCTGCACAGTGTATTGTAGTTAAATAGTTTTGTCAGCTGCTTTTCTTGTAACCATTGGCCATGCCATGGTTCTGTATAAACCTCTGCAGGAGATAGAACCAGCTTTAATGAAATTTGAGTAGCTGACATATTAGGCAATGCATTATACTGGAAGAAATGCTCCTTGATATTTTTCCAAAGGACTCTCTCTCAACTGTAATCACTTTCTCTGTACATGAGTGATGTCACTAAAGGCTTTAGAGAAAATAATTATTTTGACATGGACTGTAAAACAAATAGTTTAAGAACATCTGAGGCTCTTTAGAAATTATTTCCTTCACCCTGTATTGATAAAGCAACACCATGTGGCAGAAGTTGATTCCATCAGGCCTGCTAGTTGTTGGGCCAGTGAGCCAGATCTCATGCAATGGGAAAATCTTTCTCATTTTGCTGCTCTAACAACTTTGAACTCCATCATGGAAGAAGTACTTTAGAAGACAAGAAGTTACAAAGCAAATTTATTCATTGATTTTTTTTTTTTAAGAATCTCTTTAAACCCAGAGATGTTAGTTCATAAATATGAGTTCAAATGGTTTAAACCCATAAATGTCAGATGCAGAAGCTATTTCAGCCCAAAAGAAAATCATCACAATATGTGCTTAATACCCTAAAATTTAGGAATCTCAACACCCAGAAATTCAGCCCCAGCAAGTTGACTCAGAACATCTGAGATACTTTCCCATCCCTTCAGAGACAGTGGAAAGGGATAAATACAATCAGAAACAAGCTGGAAAACCTAGATGGTGAGCAAAGGTTTCTTAAAGTTATCCATAGGAAATGTGTGTCAAGCTTCAGGCTGCCTTTAAAGCAGAGATCCTTGGTTCAAGACTGCATATTTGGTACTTATTCTCATTCCTATCACTCCTAATCCATGCTAGGAAGCCTGCCAAGTTTGAGCTCATCCTGTTTTATGAAAAAAGGGAAAAAGTTTGCTGGAGAAGTTTTTGCTTCTGCCTGTCTTTGGCTTAATAGCTTTTGTACTTGCCTGGGTTATTTTAGACCTCAGCTCAATTTCCTCTTCATACTGAGATGGATCAGACTTCTGTTTACCACTTTATAAAAGAATACCCTCACTACTGGATCATAAAGTAGGTGAGGAGAAGGAAGGAAAAGGTGCAAAGGGAGCAATACACTCAAACTGTCTTATTAAGATCGATCACCAAGGGCCAAAGGCAAACAAAAAAGCAAGGGCAAGACTATGCAGTCCAGTGCTCATGCTGAGGAACAGGAACTCTTGTTAAACCAAGGAAAAGGAAAGTTTTAATTATTTGAAAAACATGTTATTATATTTGGAATTTATTGTTGCTGTCCTTTAATACAAATAAAAAAATTGCCTGCTTATCTGCATCTAACCTCTTTAATTTTTTAAACCTGTTTTCCTCCAAACTATTTAAGAACTATTCTGCTTCACCTGAAACAGGAATTTGTCTTAGTTCTTCTATATCCTATATTCTTCTGTATCCTTGACTATGGAACACGAAGACATTATTTTCTTTTCTGCATTAGGAAGGTTGCTGTTCTTTCCCAACTCCATATTCTCAGATCTGTTTATGACAGTCATAAAGTTTGCATTACAAGAAGTTTTTATTGTGTTAGCACTTTTGTCTGAAATTAGATGGCTTTAGTGGAGTTGCACCAAGTTTCAGCATCTGAAAATCTTGTTCAGCATTTCCATTTGGAATCAGGAATGTGGAGTGACAGCAGTTTTGCAGAGAGCTCGTCTCACCTTGTCAGGCCTTGCTTTACAGATGCAAGTGTTTCAGATGCTTAGTTTACATTAAATCCACTTAATTTTGGCTGTGTTTATGTCTTATTCATTGTCACTTTTCAGCTTTATACTGTGTCTGTGCTGGTATGAAAAAAGTAAATTTCACAGTTTCTCCTAAGGTCTTTAATAGAAACCACATTTTCACATTTACAAAATTAGATATTGACAGTGGTTATATACATCAATAGTGGAATACCAACACCACCATCATCAACCAGCAATCTTGAATAAAGAACCTTCTAATAACCCTTTGCCGTCATCTTTGCAGTACTTCAGTGCAATTGGTGCCAATCAACATCTGTCTATGAAAAACAGATCTCACTAAAAAGAAACTTTTGGAAAGATCCAAGCTTGGTTGATCGGATTCTGTCAGGCTTCCACATGGCTTTGGATATTGTGCTGTGCAAAGAAACCCAGACAGTACTAAATCAACAGAGGCTACTTGTAAACCACACTGATTAATCAGCCACAAGATAGGGAGTTATCATGCTGGTGTGGTTTTGCAGTTTGCAGATTGTTTTTTGAGCCTACTTCTTTTTGTCATTAAGCATACATTTTTTTAAACTCTGGCATTTAAAAAACCAAAAAGTTCTCATCAGAAGCAGTGGTAACTGACACAAAAAATAGGTTGAATGGCAAATAACAGAAATGTTGTTGATATTCAGTTGTTAGAGAGCATAAACAAATTATATACATTTCAGTATATACAAATATAATGTTGCATTAAAGCAGTAAATGGAGTTCACATTCCCTGAATGGATTACTCCTTCCTGGAAATCTGTGACCCTATAAAAGGACTTGGGGTCTGTGGAACTTAGCCAGTCTAATATAAATTCCTGGTGTGAAACAGTGGTAGAGGTGTGGTCCTTAGAAAAGGAATCCAGAGCAGGAGTAGAGAACTTTCTTTGTGTTCTTCTGATGTTGCACAGAAGAGCCTTGAGAATGGCCAGAGGAACAGAAAACACTCCTCATGGCAAGTTCCTGAAGCTTTGTTCAGTAAATGATAGAGAATTTCATGGATAACAAAAGCACAGTTTGTAAGTACTTTGAACTAGAGCAAGAATGAAACTACAAACTGTGCAACAGATTAATTAGCTATTGGTGGCAGCAACTCATTGTGAATGGTGGGAGAGCCTCACTGAGGACTTTGAAACAAAATCTGAATATTTGTCCAAAGTGCTTACTCTGATTCAAACAGAATCACAGAACTGAAAGGAGGAATTAAATAATGCAAGTCCAATGGCCTGTGTCAAGCTCAAACTACAATCATTGTAGTCCATTTTGGCTGTAAAATTTCTGTGATGCTGGTTTGCACAGTAATCTCACAATAATTCTCATTTACCCACAAAATGTGCTAGCCAGATTTATATTTTATTTCACAACTCTTTTATAGATGATGAGCTGATAGAAACATAATTGGCAGGGACATACAATCCAGTTTAGACCTGTCTAATGCCATAAGTTTTCCAGCACCATAATTTTTTTTTTTTGCATAGAAACTCCTGTAAAAGTGTTTGCCCTCCCACTGCCCGTGCATAACAGAGCCTGTAGCTGTGAGAGTGTTACTATATTACATGTCTGTCTGCCTCCTACGTGAACACCAAGATTTCTAAGCAATTTTCAGTTGAATGAGTGACTGAGAATAAGAAGATTCTGAGGTAGCAGCGAATGTCTAGATCCTCTTTGCAAACATGCATGTGGAGTTGTTTTCACTGTGTGTTTTTCATTTTCAGACAAACAAGTATGCATTAAAAATCCAAAAATATGTAATTTTCATAGTGAAAAACACACAGTCTCAGCCGAAATAAGCCAATGTAAAAGGCATAGCCTTTATTTATCATATAGCTTCTATGGACATTCACTATGTTTTTCTGATAAGGCCACTCACAGGAAATGTATCAGTTCACTGATACTCATCTTCATGAACATTTTCTACCTTTTTTTCCCTAAACCACAAAAGAATGATTTAAAGCAGTTAGCACATGATAATAGGTATTTTTTCATAGGCTTCTCTCTGACTAGGATAGCATAAGCTTTCCTTTTAGCATTCCCTCTAGGTTTGTAAGATACATCAAAAAGGGCCACGCATTAGGTTAGATTCTTTCTGTGGTTAAACATTTCTTTCTTCAGGGGATGAGTCAAGGAGGGCAAAAGGTGATGATTCAACAGCTTTTTACACACACATTCTAGTTTTGGGGCAGCCTGAGGCTGTTTCAGTTCCTTTCACAACGAAGAATTTCATATCTGACGAGAGGTCCTTCAAACTGCAGTCAGATGCACCCAGAGACCTTAAAAGGTTTTCACTCATTCAGCTAGACTATTGAAATCTAGGACTGGATCAAAGAACATGCAGTTTGCAAAAAGGCAGAAAATTCTGCACAGAGAGCACAGATATTATGAAACTGAGCTTATGCAAGTACTTTTCTTAACAAAGATACACTGCTTTGAACTGCCATGATCAATACCTTTAGTTGACAGTCATCTGGTCCTAATTTAGCATTTTTTCTCTCTTTGGAGCCCAGTTTTTCTGCAACAGCTGCAGTTGTTGTACTTGAATGGGAAAGCCCAAAAGGCACTTCCAAAATTTTAGTTCCACAACCGTAGCAGGTTACAGTCATGATTTCACTGCCTACTGCCCATTTCAGGTTTGCAGCCATTAGAGGGCAGACCATAACAAATTGTTGATGAATGGATTTAGTCTCACCAGTATTATTTTTCCAATTCAAAATCTTAAGAGACTAATTTTCAGCTCTGCTTTGAAGTGAAGAAGTCACAGCAGCAATGCAAAGATTGGTGAAGCAATTATTCTAGCACTGTTTTGCCAGTCTCATCTAATTCTGATGGTAAAGATTACATCTCCAGGATTCTTTTTTNTTTTAGTTCTTCTGTAAGCCTTGGTGGAGCTCCATTTGTTAAAATGTATAAAATATTCACTTGCATTGTGCTACTGCTATAACAACTGAACTCTGCTGCATCAGGGACCTCTTTGGAAGGATGTACTAGTTTTGGTCAGGATAGAATAAATTTTATTCACTGTACTGGTTGGGGGCTGTGCTCTGGGTTTGTTAGGCAAACAGCACTGATAGCACAGGGATGTTTTAGCTATTGCTGAGCAGGGCTTGCACAAAGTCAAGTCCTTCTCTGCTTCCCACCCCACTCCCAGGAGGCTGGGGGTGCACAAGGACTTGAGAGGGGACACAGCCAGGACAGCTGACCCCACCTGACCAAAGGGCATCCCACCCCGTACTGCATCCTGCTCAGCAGTCACAGCTGCAGGGAAAAGAAGGGAGAGCAGGATGTTTGGAATGATGGCATTTGTCACCATTATGTGTGATGGAGCCTGGTTTTCTTGGCTGAACACCTGCCTGCCCTTTGGAAGTGCTGAATGAATCCCTTGGTTTGCTTTGCTTGGTGCACAGTTTCTGCTTTACCTGTTAAGCTGTCCTTATCTCTACCCATGAGTTTTCTCACTTTTATCCTTCTGATTCTCTCCCCTGTCCCACATCCCTGAGCAAAGGTCTGGGTGGTGCTGGCCAGAGTTAAACCATGACAAAGGGTTAATGTGCCTTCAGATCATCTGTCATTTCTCTCTTTTTTCATTAGGGAAAACGGCTGGGTGTGACCCTGAAGGAGTTATGAACATGATTCATTAGTGAATGTATGGAACAGAAATTAAAGAGGCAGGAGGAGGATAGATGATAACGAATTGAAAGTGAACATCAGCATAATTTTCTTACCTGCTGGTGTAAATAACAGCACAAATGGCACACTGGCCCCCTTTTATACACATTCACTCCACTAAAATCCAGAAGCCCTCTCTCCCACCTCCCGATTTCTTGGTCTTAAAGGACTGGAATTGTGCTAGAACAATTTTAAGGGTAGCATGACTACATACCCTCAGTAACTGAATGATTGCTTAAAAATCTTAAATTTTAGCAAGATGAAAATAAAATAAAACTAGTTCTGTTATTTGTATATTATGACCATCGAAGTCGAGAAGAAAAAAGGGGAAAATTTTCAAACATGTTTTAATTCCTGAGAATTGAGATCTTCAGAATTAAGGCCCACAGAGGAGAACTTTGAGTTGTCTCAGCTGAGGTAATCTGACAAGAATAGTCCATGAGGCTGGTCTGAAGGCTGATGTGAATAAACTTGAAAAAGCTAGGCAGTAGAGAAAGAATACAGTAGAGAAACCACAGCACACAGAACTACCCAGAGTCTCAAGTAAAATAACCAAATGAAACCTCTGAAACTTCTGGCCCTCTAAAGGATACTGATAACAAAATTATTTCTATTTATTTTCACTTTGTAGAAACAGATGTTCTACCACCTAACAATCCTTTCATTGTGGTTACTGTACTTTCTTAGCAAATTCTTCACTGACAAGAAATCTTGCAATATTTAGCCTTCTAATATTTTCACAAAGCTTTCCTTCCCCTCATGCATGAATTTAAATCATCTTCATGAAGAGCACAGAAGAATTAGGCAGGTGATGCCAAGATTCCCAGAGTCTGGGGGTAATTTCTGCCCCTCTTTACTCTGTAGATCCTGCTTGTGTTAGCCAGACTAAATCCAAAGCCCAAAGTCTTTTTCTTACACAGAAGTTTGCAAATTGTGTGGCTCTGCTCACTTGCTGTCTGGAAAGCCTAAAATACGCACCCTTTGAGCAGTATTTTTTTTTTAATTTCTTGAAGGTTTGTGATTCACCCTTCCTTCCTTCCTCCCTTCCTCCCTTCCTTCCTTCCTTCACTTTCATTTTATAGTTCAATTAGATGATTATCCTACTTTCATTTTACCCTTCAGCATCGATAGAAACTTCCTTTCTTGTTAGTAAGCAAAGTGCTAAGAGAAATCGCAGAGGGTTCCCTTACTCATATTGAATCTTATTTATTCCCTTTGAAATCCATTTCTTAATTCTTTTCTGCTGTAGGCAAGTCCTTTATTTCCAGCATAATTCTTTGCATGAGAACAGATCAGCAGTTTCCTCTAAAGTGAAAAACTGTGCAGCAATGGGTGAAAGATGCTCCTCTTTTCCCAAGCACCATCTCTGTTATTGCAACAAGTTTTTGTTTCCATTTAACCTCACAGAGAAAGACCAGCTGAGAGTGGTTTTGCTGGAGGATGGAGAAATACCTGTTTGCTTTTCAAAGCTCTTAATGCTTAACTTTGACACATGCACTTTTATCCTGTGGTAGTTAATCTTCTGACAGGACACTTTTTTTTTTTTCCTGAATATTTTTAGTTTGTTTTTCAGAAAAGCAAAGATGTTTTATTCCATTCTGAAATCTAACAACAGACTTAATTGGCCCTCAGAAAACACCCCATGTCTAACATTGTAAGGGTTTCAATTCCTCTGCTCTCTCCCATTAGCTCAGGGCTATCACCAAAGAGCACAAGAGCACTCCCTCCACAGAATCTTGCAGACCATGCAGGGAAATTGTAAGATAAAACTTGAATAAATTATGGGCAGGCCTTCATGGAAAACATGAGTATAACTTATCACCATGTTTGCCTCTGTTAGCCTTATCTAGGCAACAACACTGGCAGGAACCTGACGAAATCTCAGAGCCAGTGTGCCAAAAGAGCCAATTAGTCAAGTCTTGTCTGAACTTCTCTCCCTCGATGCAATGGGGGAGAGAATTGGAAGGGTGAGAGTGAGAAAACTTGTGGGTAGAGATAAAGAGCTCAGCAGGTAAAGCAAGAGCCATGTGCAGAAGCAAAGCAAACCAAGGAATTCATTCACCACTTCCCATGGCCAGAGAGGTGTTCAGCCATCCCTGGACTGCAGGGCTACATCACACATTGTGGTCACTGGGGAAGACAAACCCCATCCCTCTGAATGTTCCTCCCTTCTTCCCTCAGCCTCCCTTCCCTGCTGAGCACGGTGTCACGCGGTGTGGGACATCCCTTGGGTCACTTGGGGTCAGCTGTCCAAGCTGTGTTCCCCCCAGCCTCTTGTGCCCCTCAGTCTCGTCACTGGTGGGGTGGGTGGGAGGCACAAAAGGCCTTGACTCCGTGTCAGCTCTGCTCAGCAGCAACTAAAACATCTCTGTGATATCAGCACTCTTTTCCTCACAAATCCTGAGCATAGCCCCAAACCAGCCACTGTGAAGAAAATTAACTCTATCCCAGCCAAACACAGCACAGCAGAAGGCTGGTGTTAGAAGATCCAGATTTTTTGTGGCAGTACTTCTGACAGGGAAACCTTTCCCTCTGAATGAGCTAGCAAGCTTTTTGCCGTCAAAAACCATTCTTGCATATACCTGCTCACTTTCTGAGCTTCTCTTCAAGAGTCAGCACTGCCCTGCTCTCCAGTTATTTTGCTTGCCAGTTTATGCTGGGAATCTTCTATCTCATTTTTCAAGGAATTCTTTGTTAAGCACATTTGCGTACAACACTATTTTATTTTTTTTTAATCCCTGAAACAATCTTTTCTCCATGCTTTAGTTCTTGTTGTTGCTGTTTATGTAGAACAATCAAATTCTTAGCTTTCATTCTTCAGCTTGCAGGAATAAAAACAAGTATCAAGGGGTGTATTCTGTTTCCTATTTTAATTTCCATTTTTATCTAGATTTCCTTTGACCAGAAATTATATTTTTAGTATTTTTTTGTCCTTTTTTTTTTTTAATATAGGGAATGTATTAAACTTTCCTTTAGTTTCTCTTTGGCTCAGGATCAATATTTCAACTACATTCATAACTTTGATATATAGCATTTGGCTGGCAGAGAGTATAAGAAGCAATATATTATTTTCCTCTAAAGAAGAATGGGAATCTGATCTGGAGATTATGCACTAAGCGGTGGTGAGGATTTATTTCAATTCCCCTAAGAACCTGTTAGTATATAATTTGTTGTGTAGGATTTATTACCCTCCCAAGAGATTTCACTCAATGTGTAGGAACACTTCCCTGGTGTACTCAAGCTGTGGTTGCGTTTTCTTGTTAATATGATACAGACTTACCCCACCACTTCTTGGAACATTTTCAGTCTTGGTTTTTCTTGTCTCCATTAGCTCTTCCAAATTAAGATCAATATGCTGTATCACTGTGCTTTGATTACACTACCATATACAGATTTATCTTTATTAAAAATGCAGCCAAAGTCATCAGTAGTACATTTCACAGTGACAAATCTTTAAACATGGCTTCTTTAAAGGATAAAGTCCCAATAGCAAATTCTTAAGACACATCATATTTTCAAAAACTTTCTTATCCCCATATCCCTAGCCACTGCATAGTTCATTGTCAGCATTCTGTGTGGACATTAAAATCATCCTATCTGTATGGTATAATTACTGTAGTTTTATAAAGTAATTATTGAAAAAGTACTTTGAATTTCTAAACCAACATATATCTAATACTAAACCTTAGGGTAACTTTAGCTGTGCCTATACTCAAGACATTCATAACCACATCCATTATCTATTGAAATCTACATAAAAGCTCCCTATGAACTCGTGAATATTAGATCAAGGAGATTTTTTTTAAATGGTGCTGAAGGAGTTTATTCTACATGTTCCTATCATTGGCTTAAATCCTTCATCAGGCAGCTTATTCCCTCTTCTGCAAACAGAGCCCATGAAACACCAAGCTCTTTTCACTTTGAAGGAGAACTTGAGATTAAAGAAGAATTATAGGAGAAAAAGTTAGGAAAAAGTAAGTCATGAGTGTTATAAGTATATAGCATCTATAGTGCATGGGTAAACCATAGTTGGATGATTGCACAAGGTTTCTTCCAACCCTACCTTTAATAACTGTGATTATTATTGAAATTATTTATAACCCAATAATAATACGCTGTGCATAAACTCAAGACATTCACAGCTACATCAGAGTTACAAAACTTGAATATGTTCTACTTTATATTATATTTTATGTATATATTTTATATATATAAAATTAATTCAAGACTTTGGGCATGGAATCATATAAACACAGATTACAAGGAAATTCCAGATATCACCTAATACAGCCTGTCCTTTCAAGTAGGACTATTGCCAACACCAGACTGGTCAGTCACAGGTTTGCCTTAGCAAGCTGGGAGAGCTTCCAAGGACAGAAATTTCACAACTCCCTAGGTAGCCTGTTCCAGTGACACTGTACCCTGATAATGATTCCTTCCTCCTAATTTTGAAACTACTCCTTTGAAATCACAGTTTGTGGCCATTTTTCGAATTGTTATAAGATTGAAGTTTATATTTAAATATATAATTTTTTGAAATTAGAAATTCTTTAAAAGCCAACATGAAGACCATGCATGCAGAAAGCATGACCAAAGATGTCCAGGAATCACTGACCACCTTTGACAATGCATCCTTCTCCAGTTACCTTTCTGTTGTCTTTGCACATGTTCTAATGCTGTGCCTTGAAGTTATGCCTAGTCTAATGCTTTTTTGAAAGGTAAATCTCATTTTTCCTGCTTTAGTGTGTTTCCTGCAAGTATTTTTATGGTGAATAAATGCTTCATATGAGTGACAAAGCTGGCTGAAACAGCAAACATAAGAAATCTCAAGTGTCAAAATAATTAACCTATCTACAGCCTCAATTGATCCCTTCTTCAGCAAAGACTAAGAACCAGCCGAGTTTGTCTTTGACTAGTAATGCCAGAATGAACAAATCCCATGGAGAGAGAATATTTAGAAAGGGAATTTGGTCATCACAAAAAATTCAAGCAGAGATGCAAACAAGCGGTGAAAAATCAGCATCCTGGTGTCTTGAACAGAGCAGAAAGCTGATATAGAAAGCTCTCTGAAGGAAAGCACTCCTATGACTTGCAATGACTCTTCATACAAGGATACTCATATTGCTCAAATGTGTCAGGGCAAAAGGAAAGGCTGCTTAATTTTTCCACAAAAATATTTACCTCAGTGTAATTGCAATGGCAACTGTTAATGAAATAAAGCTATTCATCCCTGCCATCATAGCCCAGATTAAATGGCCCTAAAATCACTGAAACAGCATTTCTGTGATTAGGTTGATGGGTATTTACAGTCCTTAATGAAACATTATATAGTCATTTGTGCAAAGCATGAGCATATTGTGTACTGAAATTGTCACATAGCCAAGTTAAAATTATCCTGAATACAGACAGGATCTCAGCAGCATGCCATGCTATGGAAAAAAAAGCAACCCAAAACAACCAAAAACCAAAACCCTGCAAAAAAGGTAACAATTTTTAATTTTTGTCTTTTTTTATATCTATAAAATTATATAAAATGTTTTAAGCCTTACTTAACAGCAACCTTACAGGATTTGGTTATTATTATGTTGCCTTTTATGTAAAATATTACACTGAAAAAGAAACAATGCACCCTGATTTTCTGTGTTCAGGGGTCGCAGCACTCAATAATCATGTCAGTTTATCACTGGGACACCGAGTTTTCCTTTTTCCCAGAGAATGCATTTTTCATTTTCTAGTTGCTGTAAGGTTTTTATAAATTTTATAATTTCTTTGGGGCACAACTAAGGCCACTGTTTTTCTACCACATGTAGTGTTCGTACTTCTTTTGCTGAATGCATAGTTAAAATTTTTTCAATACAGTGACTGAACTGTGGCCTGTGGATACTGAAGCACTCAGATTTGGGGAGGATGAAGAGTTGTCTGTTGCATTTTTAATTTTAACTAAACAGCGGAATGTTGAGATTGTTCATCTGCTTTCCCTGCAGCCATGGTTTTCTAATTCCTCTTTAGCTGCAGTGCACTAACTCTGCTTTCTTTAGTTCTGTCCTGGTCCGGCCACTGATTGTTTGAATTCAAAATTAGGGCTCAGATTCAGGTAAAGATACCTAAACATGAATGTCAAACTTTGAACTATGTGTCTAAGCTCTTATAGTCAAAGGAGACGCTGCTGTCAATGAAGCCTGAGCAATGTGCCGGCTCACCCTGGGGTAAGTGATTGATTTATTCAGGGGAATCCCTCCCCAGCTGTCTGCAACTCCCACTGGCCAAAGTCTGGTGAATGTTTTCATTGGCCAAACTAAGGAGCTTGGACATTGCCACTTGACTCTTGATTTTATCTCTTGAGATCAAGCTGTGAGGACTTGCATATTCAGTGCAAGAAGGTCCTTTTTCTGTGTTTGGTAGCAGCAAAGATGAGATAATTCTGCCTGCAGCTGAACAGAGAAGAGCCAGCTGGCCGCCAGTATCTCTCCTCTTGAGTTCTGTACAAATTGCCCAACATAGCAAGGCCACTGCTATTTAGGCTTTCAAATCCTAACTCAGATCGTAACATTTTGAGGTGTTTTCTATGTATGGATGGTGGCAGTTTGGTCACTGCCTTACCTTCCTGGAATAAAATGCTTTCCCTGAAAGCTTTTTATGTATTACAGATGATAAACATTTGTCTAAAAAGATTCTGGCCATGTCTCTATTTGGTTAGTCTTCCCAGATATTCTAAGAGTTAGAGACATCATAGTCTGTTACCTGAGAATAGGAATGACCAGGAAAAACCTTCTGAAATCTTTTGGACAGTTCCAACCAAACCCAACATGTATGTAGCTGTATAATGAAATGCCACAATTCCTTGATTCAAAGAAGTCTGTCAGCAAATTTTTAAATCCATATGAACTAATTGAAAATATATAACTAAAGTCTTGAAATAAGTCCTTAGCTATTGTAAATCTTTTTTTGATATTGAGTTCTGCGCTCTACTCTTGTGGCTGCTGAGGTCTAGCTGGGAGGTAAGACCAAAGCCGAGATCTGAGGTTACAGCTTGTTTATTGTCAGAGCACTTTCTTGCTTATGAATTGCAGAGTTTGCAATAAGCTAATTCCCAGATTGACTACAGGTTAACAAAGGCAACACTGCTTCAAGAAAAGCACAATAGTCAACACCCTGTCCCTGAAGTTATTTTACAAGTACCTAAAAAAACCCCACAAAAACAACCTAAGTGTGATGAGCTGCGTAGCTGAGATTTCATTAAAAATCCTAAATAAAAGCTTTGCTACACCCTTAGTTTTGTTATCATATCAGTGCAAATTGAACCCACTGCTCCTCTAGACTGAGTGCTTCAGTGCAGCACTTTAAGACTTGAACTGCTTGTTTAATGGGCTGTGAGATCTTTCCCATTTTCTATCCATAGAAAAAATAAAAACTCTTGGTGTTAAAATTAAAAAAAAAAAAAAAAAGCAACAACTCTAATTCTAGTTAAATCTCTGTCTATGTTGAAAATTAGGAAATTCTCAGTACAATAATCTGTCTTTAAGAATATATAAATGCAAAACACGTCGGTATTTCAACAGAAGATATGTCCAGGAACAAAGGGGCTTCCTCTCATTAGGAAATAAAACTTTGGCATCATTGCGTGTCTTGTGGGTTTAATAAAAGGCAAACAGAATTTCTGGGAACCGAAGTGTAGTGTCCATATAAGCTAGGACAACATATTTCCTGCTGATTTTGAAGAAAAGCTGCAGGAGAGGAGAAAAGTGAAAATCAAGGAGAGTGCCCAGCAAAGCCACGGTGGGGTTTTTAAACCCAGTGTTGCAGAATGTACATGATAAAGTAAGATGACAGAAAGAAATACCTGGTTAAGCTGCCCCAAGCAGTTCTTTTGCCATTGGCCATTGTGCCAGAGAAGGCTCAGAAGGTGTCCCAGTAGCCCTCAATGTTTGTCCTGCCCATGGAAAAAATTCTGTACCAGTATACAGCAAAATGGAACACATACCCAGATTAAAGCCATGGGTGGCTTATTATAGTTTTCAGTTTTATACTCTCCCAACATATTTCATAGCTGCTGAAGTTTTTTCCCTGAAATAGCCTAAGCTTCCTTTATGAACCTCACCTGGTTCCAAAAACATATAGTCATCACTTCACCCTTTGTCACTTTTCTCAACGTGGCTTCTATACAGCTTGATTGATACCATGGCTATATTCCCATGATCTCAACCTGCCTTTTCCTGGCATGCTGTCCCAGCTGTGGACATTTTTACTTGGGCAGGTATTCTGCACTTATAATGAAAGATAAAGTTGCTAGGTAGGCCAAACATTGGCTTATCATGTTCTGATGGGATGAACATATGGGTTTAAAGATTGCTTTTGGTTTTACCTGTTAAAAACCATGTTGGAAATGGGTCTTTCCATCCCTGGATCATACAGCAGAGCAGGGCCTAAACAGTTAATCCTGAATGGCTCCTTTATTATATTCCAGGCAAGCTGGTAATGTGTGTGGTTAAATGTTTTTTTAGCACTGCACGCATCCTGTACGCTTTGTTCCCTGATTAAATACTTGTCATTCTCTATTCTCTTTCCTCCATTTCTTCGAAAATGATTAAGAAAAACAGTTCTTGAAAATTTAATATTTAAAATTTTTTGTCCAAAATCTTGGTCCTTTCTCTTATGCCTGAACTAGTTGCCCTGTTCTCTGGAGAGTATAAAAATCCCCAGAGATGCTACAGTGGAAGCTGAGTCAGTGATTCTGATCAAGTAGCAAGAATATACCGGGTGGTTTTTTCAACAGTTTTTATTAAAACTTATTTTAAGACCTGATTTTTTGGGAAGAGGGGGATTAATGATGAAGGAGACAGAGAATTCCAGGTAGGCCTTAACCTCTGTCACATTGGGAACCAAATTCCAGGTGTAATTTACTGAGACTGAAGGTCTTAACCTGAGGTATTCAGTGGTCCAGAGGGTTGCTGTCCAGACCAGAATCCCTGTGGCTCAGAGCACATTCCGCAATCCTGCAGAGTCATCGGATCTGTCAGGCGGCATCGGAGAGGTTTGTTCCGTGATGATGGATGGAGGGGAGTCTGCAGGGCCTGGCTTGGTGACAGCAGGTGGCAGAGCAATGGCTCACCCTGCCCAGCTCACCAGGGGGATCATTCTAATGGGACCACTCTTGAATCAAAGTCCAGGCTCATTTTAAAACCTATGCTTTGATACATCCATATTCACATTTACAGCAATGATATCTCTCCTAGAGCTTCGTGGAAATGTCTTTTCCCATCCTGCCTGGCAAATGTTTGCTGTCCGGTGCAGAAGTGACACACCAGGGGCACACCTGACACGTTGGTTTCTGTCAGGGTTATCTCCTGGCCAGTGGATGTCTCTCTGCAGGCACAGGAGGAAGCTGAAAAAGGTTAGCGTCAGTACACAGGGGTGGGAACAACTCTTCCTGGAAAGGTATTTTAAATCAAATTAAACCTTTATTGTGACATTTTCCGAGGAAAAAAAAAAAAAAGTAACTCGCTTTAAATAAAAATTTACTTCCGTGACAAATGTAAATGAACCAAATCTTCTCTACATCTGACATATTTGCATATTGTGTATCAGTAGACTTTGAATCAGCATTGAGGGCAACATAATAGATTGACAAGCTTTCCATTACTTTAAAATGTTGGATCATGGCTCTGGGTTTACCTGGTAAGTTTGAAATGTGACAGTGTAAAGTATCCCTATGTAAATAGGTTCATTTAGAACCTATTTATTGGGGAGTTGTTGGTTACTCTCTCTCTCTCCCTTTTTTAGTTTTTCATTCAGTAAAACCCCAATTTTTGAAGCAGATATGGACCTCAAATACCCTATGAATGTTAGCAACATAAACCTTAGTAAAAAACAACAAAACCCTTAGAGGTAATTACATAACATCACAGATGGCGGAATGGATCTGTAAAGAAGCAATTTGCTTGGAGGCACTTATCAATTCCGTAATACAGTGCACAAGTGTTCATTCTTTATTCAAACTGAAAGAACACTGCCAATTTATTGTGTAACCATGTTCTGCCAATGTCCTATATAATGACATGGTTTTGTTTTGTATTATGGACTTCTCCATTACTTGCCTTTCCCATTATCCACATGTTTTCTGCCAATGACAGAGGCAGAGCCAACACTAAGACTGAAGACCATATTTATCTCCCAGTTCACAGGTTTTTGTTTCTTGATGGTATTTTTTTTCTTAATTTTTATTTTTTTATTTAACATACAGTATTATTTGCCACAGAGTTAAGCAGACAGTGTTTCAGACTGAGAAAAAATGGAAGTGAGAAGAAAGAGTGTTAAATTCCTTTTTCTACCCTGGGAGAGTAGAGCAATTTAAAGTGCTCTCATACCATCATAATGTTAATTTCCCCCCCAGTGCTTTCTGGCATCCGGCTCTATTCCCCCATGCAAAGGAGATTTACAGAGTAATTTGTCTCATTAGAATTTTTGCTCCTGAAATGTGAAAGGAAAATAAATGTTGTACATAATATTTGGCTAAATATATTGCTGTATATAACAATAAACATGTAAACTTATTTCATAGAGGCAAGTATATCTAAAAAGTATTCATTCCTAAATTTAATCAGAAAGTAAGAAATTTGATCTGTTGTCTGTGAATGAGTTACCTCACTTCATCCTTCCTGTGTGTAACTGTTACGTTTCAGTCCTACAGGAAGCCGAAGAAATGGTAACAGGGTTGCTTGAAAAATGTGATGCTTTTTATATTGGAGGATGAATATAATAAGTAATCCAATGTGGATTGGCTATTACTGCCTTTTTCACTTGCCCAAATGAAGTCCACTGGTGAAAGAAGTTCTTAAATGAAGAGTGGAGTGATGCTGTTTTAGGTAGAAATTGCATCCAGAAAGCACCCAACAAAAAAGTCATGTGTTCTGTATTTTTTCTTTTGTACAGCAATAGCAGACTAAATACTTTACTACACCAGGGAAATGTTTAATCCTGCGTGTTCTCAAACTGTATTGGATCCATGTGATCTGCTGTGACCTGCCAGTGTGTGAAGTGCTGCAGGTACTGCTCCATGTGACTTCAGCATCTGCAACAGATGCCAAAAATGACAGCCACAGTTTTCTCTGCGCTTTGATATGAAACATTAATGGGTTGCTGGGAAGGGCTGTCTTGTTTATGTTGCTTTTTTTTTATACGTAGTCTATTGTATTGTAGATGTTCCCCCTTGATATTAAAGCCTCTGCACTTAAATTATAGTTATTCTATGAATAACAGCGTTCTGAAACATTTACAGAAAATGTGTCTGTGTGTGTGCATGCCTTTTGAAAGGAAACCTCCTTTGTACCTCCTTGAGCTCTTCAGGTACCATCTAAAAAAAAAGTTAAAGAAATGATGAAAAATAGGAAGGAAAAAAGGAAGCATTCCCTTTCTAGTTTTCAAACAGAGAATTTTTTTAGTATTTCTGACAAATTTGATTAAAAAATAAATAG
Organism: Origma solitaria; assembly: GCA_013397895.1. Lineage (NCBI taxonomy): Eukaryota > Metazoa > Chordata > Aves > Passeriformes > Acanthizidae > Origma > Origma solitaria. The sequence continues at coordinate 2,421,979 of VZRL01004872.1, forward strand.
TTCTAAATTATGTTACCTGTTATTTTTTTTAATTCTTGAAATTGCCTTACATCAGAAAGAGTATTAAAGATCCCTAGATGTGTTTGATATAATCAGAGCAGAGTTATTTAAAGGTCTCAGTGGACTGCTAGCCTATCTAGATAGAATTATATTTTGCAATCCCTGAAGAACAAAAGTCCGTCAAGTACTTAAAAAGCTGGAGATGAAGGACTATACTTCAGCTTGGGCAAGTGTAAGCTAAAAATGGCTAAACGTAGGCATTTGGGAAATGTGTCAATCCTGACAGCTCAAAAATAGAAATAATTATGTAAATCTTGGCTCCAAACCAGAAAACGGGTGAGTTAGAAAGGTTGTTAAGTATGGTCACATACTTCAGTAAATTAATTCAATCTCCTGTCAGAGATTAGAGATCCCTTATGAAGGTGCTAAAAAGATAGATTGCTGAGTGGCAATTTGGGTCAGACCAACTTAGCTCGTTCAGTGCTGGAGAAGTGTGAGGTAGAACTCTCTGTTCCAAATGTCTAAGCACCCCAGCAGGCAATTACAGCCTCTGAAGAGCATCAAGAGCAGCGAGGCGTGGTTACTTCCCAGACCTGCTCACAGTGAACAAAATGCTCACTCTTAAAACAGCTTGGCTTGCACATGAAAAGAGACTGAGTAAATTGGAAAAGGGAAATGGAAGGACTATGATACAGTTGTCCATTTTTTTTCTGTAGGAGTTTAAATTTATTTCATGGTTTATGGACAAAGGCTTACATGTGGGACTTATGGTTGTTCCCACCCCAGAAAATTAGAACATTAAATCTGACATCAGTAGGAAAGAAAAAAACAAAACCCACAACTCTTTCTACATTGTATGATTTGACAAATATTGCTTCTTAGGAGCAAATGCTGATTCCACCACTGGGATCCACCATCCACTCATCCAAGGAAAGTTTAAGTGAAGAAAACATCTGTGGCATTTTAGAGACATGGTATATAAACTGCATTCCACCTCTCAGGTGTATGAAGCAAAGCTTTAGTTATGTTCTTCAGAAGAGAATTTTCAGTGGAACTACTTCAGTTTCTGAGTAGCTAATGGAGCACTGTGTCCAGTTTTGCATTACAAGACATTTTCATCTATTGTGATGGTGACCAAACACTGGAAGAGGTTGCCCAGAGAGACTGTAAATCTGCTTCCATGGAAACATGGAAGACTTGATTGGGAGATGAGCAGCCTGATTGGGTTAAATCTTCTTTGATGATGTGGTTAAGACTAGGTGACATCAAGAGCTCCTTTCTGATCAAAATTACCTCTGTGCTTCCATGGCATGCTAGAAATTTATTATTTTTAGAGCAAAAATAGTGATGTGTATCCTGTGGATCACCACTACTGGTGAAAGAGGCACTGTGTAATTCAAATCTCAGGTTCTACTGGCCATGCTGGCTACCAGGAGGAGCTACAGACCTGTGCCAGGAAGTGACTGTCTCTACAGGTGACAGTTTCGACACCACAAAATGTGGGCTTAAGTGCTCATCACAGTTATACAAAACTGATGAAGATACAACCCCCTCAAAAAAATCTGATAAAAATAAATTAGAAGTAGGATTTTGAATTTGAAAGTGTAGGACAACAGCAACTTATACCTTACCAGCCTGAGCTGTAGCTACTGATAATCTAGAAGGGCACAGTGCCTGACATGGTTCGAGTTTGGCCCAGCCACTGGTCTCCTGTGCACTTGGCAGAGGAGTCTGAGAATGACCATGGGCCACTGGTCATTCTCAATAGGCAATTTGACCTTGTATTGGGAAGTATGAGAGTGTATTTTTGTGGCAGTGAGCTGTACCTTTTGTGCTCAGCGTTAGAGGAGAATACCTGTTCAATTTACCAGCATTAGAAATCCTTGTCCAGCTAGCACAGTGTCAGCTACTCTGGAGGAAGGAACTCTTGTTTTTGACTGTGGGGGCACCTTTTGACAGTTTCTCATGGAGGCCACCCCTGCACCCTTTTGCTACTAAAACCTTGCCACATGAACCCAGCCTGCGCCTTTATCACAAAAGCAAGCTCCAGTGTTCAGGCCCCAGCAAAACCCGCACATTTAACAAGGTTTGCCAAGCAGCTGCAAAGAGGCACTTCTCAGATGCAACAGGATGCCTTTTGGAAGCAGAGCACTTAATCACAGGCTTGTCTTTCTATTACTTCCAGACGAATAGCATTAATTTTCACAGGTCTAAGAAGTCGTCATTATCTAGCTGGTAAGGACATATCACTCAGAGCTGCCTCAGCAAGAAGAGATGAAGTAGCAAACTCTGCCTCTCTGCCATTAAGTGGAGCTGCTAGCAAACACCAACTGTTCTAATGTGAAAGAATAACATAAAATGAAGTTACACCTTGTGGAAGCATTATAAAAATGTTTCATAGAACCACCTGCTAAAATGGTAAATAGATTAAGTTTAACAGAAATGGAAATAAGATGGATATAATTTTAAAAAAATTCAGATGTTTAATTAAAGTATAAGATTTAAAGATGACTGTGCATGGTTCCATAATAAAATATAATAAAACGATGCAAGTGTTCTAATAAATTAGGTTGTAAATTTTTTTTTTTGTGTAAATACTGCCTTTCTGTAGTACAAAAATGATGTTTTCACACTGAAAAGTATGGAAATAATTTAAAATAATAAAAATTGTGAGACCTTTTTTGGTTTAGAAGCAGAAGCAGTTCATGGTCATTGGTCTATTAATATAAAAATATAAAAAGCCTTTTGGAGTCTGGAGACAAAATACAGCATCATCACATCACTCAAATGTATCCCTTCCCTGAACCTGAAAATTCTCACACATATTCTCTCCTTTTTCTCTTTTTTTTTTTTTTTAATACCCTCTTTGCTCTTATTTTTGCTTGCCTCTCACAGGTTACATCTATCAGGCTTTTTAAGTACCAGCCCTAGACAAACTAAATTGGCCCTCCTGTTGGTGTAGATTAAAGGTAGAGCAGTATGAATTGCTTTGCCTTAATCCTACTATATGCAGAACCAGCTCAGAGCAGAGCAGTTTATGGTTTCAGACTGATCAGAAAACATAACTTAAAAATTTTTCCTACATTGCTAAGCATCCAAGGACTCCTTATTTGGAACCATGAGAAAATAAAAGTTGTGTTCATTAAAACATTATTTTTTAAAAAGATCATTAGCACTATGAAGTATTCACTGGTTTATTAATATTCTAGTGCTAACTGGAAAGCAAAGCAGCTGAAGTGTTTTGGAGGAACCTGAAGCTCTGATTTTTTTTTTTTTTTTCCTGACAAAAAATGGAGTGCTCAGGAACAGTGAGCGAGGCTATTTTGGGATCAGGAAGGATGAAGAAGAGGCAAAATGGCCGCATACTATTGCTCATTCAAACTTTGGGTTTTTTCCATAATTTTTGTTCCTTTTTCAGTTTACAGGCTCCTGCTCTGCTGGCATTGTTTTGCAGACAGATATTTAGAGGTAGTGTTTTGTGAGAAGGTATTGAAAGAAAGAATGGTCCACAGATTAGGTCAAGAAATTTGGAGAGCTGGAGGCGTATGGAAAGACAGCACAGATAAAGGACAAAGGATGTGAAGGAGATTGAAGATAGTGTAAGTGGGTGGATGAAATCAAAGTAACAGGAAAGAATCAGAGATGAAACTGGTAGGGGCTTGAAAAATAAAACAAAACAAAACAAAAGGCACATGGAAAAGAGGCAGTAGTTAGTAGTGGTTTTGAAGAGCATTTGGTCATGAAAACCATTGAGGCATCTGGGTGCTAAGTTAGGGCATGTGGAGTGTTATCTATCCCATCATGAAAATCCATAGGATGAGAGGGGAGAATGCCTCTACAGTTGCTCTTTTTGCCCGGAGCAGTTTTGACATTTCCCACTCCCTGCAAATTTTTTTCCTAATGGTATGGCTCCAGTGAAGAGAGATGGATGATTTCAGAGGAGCTTGTTCTGCATAATGCACAATGGGAGCTTCCTCTGGGGAGATCCAGGCAATCTCTGTGCCTGTGATGGTGAGAGGACGTGAGTTCCTTACATGATGTCAGATGTTTCTTTGCATAGGATTTAGCCCAGGTTTGAGCCGGCTGTCCAGAGAGTAAAAAAGCCAGGGCTGGGACAAAGACATTCCTGTCTGTGCCCTCTACAGGGACTGGGCTCCTCTGAGGGGAAGCCTTAGCGGCCCAATCTGCCTTCTCTTGTTTTTCTGTCATTGGCTGTAATTTGTAAGAAGTCAACTGTTTGTAAATATACTTATTCGAGCTGATGTCAATAGTGTTATCTTTAGCATAATGAGAGAACCTGAAGAGAATGGATGCTGTGAATTGTAGGCCACGGGGGAGCCGCTTAAGTTTCAGCAAAGAATGGGTGAATGTCAACATCAAGTCTCACACCGGGAGTGTAGGACTTGTAGCTTGAGGCCTGGCACCTGCTCTGGTGATTCAACAGTCTTACTCCCTAGCAAAATTTTTTTGTGTTTTTATATTTTTCTGATTTTATTTTAATTCTTCTTCTTTCCTTTTCCCCTAAATGTTAAAAAAAGGTCTTAGAAAGGTTTTTATTTGTTTGTTTGTAAATCCACAATAATATCTACTAGAAGTCCAGAGACAGCTGCATTAGAGAGTTCAGCAGTTTCAAAACCTAACTCATGGTTGTACTGGAGGACTCACCTTACATCCTTTTACAACTCTATTAAATTTCTTAATTCCATATCCTTAGGAATGTGTTTCACAAGTTAATTAAGTAAAAAATAGCACATTAAGAAAAGTTAATTTTTATTTTGTTGTCATGTCTTTGTTGTCTCTTTCTAAACTAAAACTGGAGTAGTTTCTGTCTATCCTTATACAGAAATCTCTTCATGTCACTTACCATTTTCCTTTTTCAGGTCTAGGGAATTTTAATGGTCATGGGCTATTTTCATGATAAGACGACTTCAGCTGAGCATGGAATTCCAAGTGAGAGTTTATCATTCTTTTCTCTAGGAGGAAAATAATACATTTCTTACTATTTTGTACCCTGTTCCCATGATCTTTATTTCTCCCCTCTAAGTTTTAAGTTCATCTGTAATTCTAAGTTCCGCTGTAATTCAGCAATAATGTCTCCAAATTATTTTATCCAGTGAGCATTGTGGTGCATTTCTTAACAGAGGTTTTATCTGCCATTACGTTACTCATTCACCTGCATATGTAGGATTCCTCTGAATGTCTAAATCTATTCCAGCTTTTAGTGAAATTAAATATTTTATGTTGGCTATATTTTCTGTTCTTCCTTAGCCCTTTTATTATTAGCCAGCCAACAAATAATGACAGATGACACAGTTGTTAATGTTTTTTTTTTTACTTTCCAAGCAGACTGGACTTTTTGCCACTCCTTTAAAGCTTTTTAAGAATTTTTAGAATTAATGGAATAAAGTATGTAAAGCAAACATTTGTGTGTTTGTGTTTGCAAAAGTTTGCATGGGCAAGAGTCTCCTTGCTTGAAGTGACTCAAAACCCAACTGGACATGAGTGACCTGCCCAAGCTGGCCCTGAGTGGAGCAGGAGGCCAGGCCGGGTGACCTCCAGAGGTCCCTGGTGCCAGGAAATATTTTACAGAATAGAATCATAGACTCATTGAGTTTGGAAAAGACCCTCAAGGTCATCAAGTCTAAATGCAAACCACTCTGAATTTCATTGTTTGCCCAAAGTGACTTTCCAAAAAAAAATCATACTTATTTTTGCTAGAAGGAGAAAGTTTGATAAAAAGAAAAAGCTGAAACCTAAAGATTTTAATTAAGCACATTCATTATTAGATTTTCAGTTAATCTGTTATGACAGATTTTGATTTTATCTTAACACTTTGGCTTGTCTTGAACTTTCTACAAAATCTCAAGACCTACATGAAATCTATATTATTTCTACATATTTCTACATATTTCTACATATTTCATTCCAAATTACAACTAAAGTAGCTCTTAATAGTTTGTGACTTCTACTGAAATTCTTTTCCATCTTTGCCTACAGCTTCTTTCCCAGATCCTTTAAATCTGACAGGGACAACCAGCCTTAGTCCTACAAGGGAATTTTGCATGTGTCTGCTTCTGGCTGAATTATTTAAAGAAATGGAAACAATGTTGGAAAGTTAAAAATAATTTTATGTGCAGCTCACCTTCTAACATTTAATTCTAATATTTTATTCTCATATATATGTTCATTAATCAGATTGACTTAAACTATTAATTTATGTACACCACAAGGTGATTCTTCTAAGATTTTCTCAGAAAAAAAAAAGAAAAAAAAATTGTGGGTCAGCCCTGCAAAGCAACACCACACAGCCATTCATTCACCACCTGCCCACAGTGGGATGGGGGACAATTTTCACCTTCGTGTAGAATAACTGTACGGGAAACTGATCCCTGGGCAAATGTGAAGAGGTGTGTTTGACTCTGTGGTGTGCAGAGCTAGGACAAACCTGAGAAGAGCTCTGTGCCTGGCTGGAATCATGTTGGGAAATTTTCCCAGTGTGAGGATGGTGGTGAATAACCATGCCATCAGCCAAAAGCAGAGCAAGCTGAGGTTCTCTCATAAAAACAAGACCTGGAGTGAAGCAGGAGTGACAGACAATACCTGCTAGGTGGACAGAAGGGACAAGGAATATTCATGTAATCTTAACAAAAACAACTCAGTGTATATGTTGTCCATAATTTATGTCCTTTTTGGCTGCACTGAGGGATTCTGCTGCTGAGATGGTGCTGGATGCTTCTGGATGCTGCTGGTACTTGAACATAAATGTGACATGAATATGACATACCAGTATGGATTGATGAAACCTGCCCAAAGCCCTGTCTTGGCAGTAGGCTGCCTTTTGTCCTATTATTTAGAATCAGCATTATTATGATTGATTGCAATCATCTCACTTAAATTGTGGAATCAAATTTTGTGTGAGTAAAGGTGTCACAATAATACCCCACAGCAACAGATCTGGATCTCGTGGAACAAATAGAAGGCTTCCTTCTACTGCCATCCAAGCAGGAAAGGAAAGTAATTTTCAATCATCTTGTGTAGAAAGAAGAAGAAGAAATTAAACAATGAAATCCAGTTCACAAATGCCCTATTGAAATCAATGGACTGGAGTTCAAAAGTCACTCACCAGGACTTAGTGGCTTCAAACTTCTTTCAAATCCCTGATTTCTCAGAGCAGATGTAGTCAGGGAAGCACTAACCGAAAAGATCCCCTATTTCATGGTGATATAATGCTTCAGAGACAGCCACTGGGCTGTCTGAGCTGAGGATAATCTGTGACACAGTGTTTTGTGCTGGGTCTTCAGCAACCCTGAGGTAAACAAGCTACATCCCCAGCCCACAATGAAGTCAGGAGAGCAGGCAGAACTAGGCACTGGCAGTGGGATCTGCTTGTGAACCAGCTTTGGTTATTCTTAAGATTACAGGTGTACCACTTTTGGTACAAGGGAAAAGAGGGGCCTATTGTGATATTATCCAAACATGGCAAAAAACCCACACATGTGTTTTGCATATACAACAAAAAAAGACCAAAAGGAGTCTCTTTTCCTTCACTAGCACAACTTAACAGGGATTCACATGCAGATGAACAGGTTCATGACAGACCAAACCAGCCTCAAGATACTTTCCATGATGTAACCTTTTATTTCCACCTCTCTGGTGACTGATCTGCTATGTGTCAAACCAAATGCTATTGCCTGGACTTAGAACATTGTAAGGAATTATCTGGTAATAAAGTCCTCCCTACCTAATTTTATGAATAATGGCAAGACAGAGCCGTGACAAAAAACTGAACAATTTCATGCACCATAGTTACAGCTGCCTGTAAATTCTTGCTGTGGGTATCCTCTCTAGAGCTTCACACAATACCTTCCCCCCCTGTGTTTTAGGGAGTTAACCTTGTGTTCCCTAGGAGAGAAAATAAAAGAGAAGAAAATCCCACCCCTAATTAAATAGTGAGAGAATTTTATAAACAGACATAGTTACAATTATGTTCACTGAGACATCCGCAGAGCCTCTGCACTAAGAGTAATAGTCTCACCTTAAACTGCACATGCAGTTACCACTAATGTGCATGTTCCAAAAGCTCCACAGAATGGGGGAGGGATTAGCCTAATTGGTGATAAGAGAAATTGTAGAAGGCTCCATAGTTTGCATGTAAGTCTCAGAAGTATTAATGAACTGGTTGGTTAAAATTAGGTGGAAGGTGGATCTTCATACAGTCTAAACTACTTTTGGGAATTTGGTAGTTCATAATTGAAGCCAAAAGTCCCCATTTTACGCATTATTACCATAATAATTCTCCTATGTATAAGAAAGCCAAATGGAGTTCTTCAACAGTATTCTACACCTCACAAAGGGTGTGTTCACCATATATAATTTGTTAATATCAAGAATTTGTGTTTCTTTGAAATGGTGATAGTGGCAGCACATGAAGACACAGCCAATAAATACATTGGGTCCTATTTCCAATCCTGTTAATAAAATGTTTTGAAAATCATAAACTGGGACTTTGTGACCTATTGATTTACACACAGTGACGCGCCGTGCCTGGATGTGCTTCTTGCTCTTTTACAGCTTGATGCTCCTTTGTACATTCCACACTGCTCAGGGAACCCAGACTGGAGCAAGGTATGGAGGAATGGATGGTGGATTGCATCAGTGGGATTCAACCTCAAATTCAGCAGAGACCAAATAGATGATAATGAACTGCAGAGTCTAGGAATAAAACCTTTGCAAATTTCACAGGACAAGGGATAAAACTGAAAGAGGTTAGATTTAGACTAGATATAAGGAAGAATTTTTTCCAATGTGAGTGGTGAAACACTGGCACAGATTGCCCAGAGAGGTGGTAAATGCCCCTTCCCTGAAAATGTGGAACTCTGAGCAACCTGATCTAGCTGACTGCAGGAGCTGTTTGGCTAGGTGATCTCTAAGGAGCTCTTCCAACCCAAAGTATTCCACGTTTCCATGAAAATCTCCTTAAGAAGATATTCGAGATCACAGGAGTCCCCAATAGCTCAGTTAATTCTACTTCACAAAGATGACTGAATACTCAAAGTTGTTGCTAGTTTAAGTAACTATACTTTTTATATGAGAACATAAAACATCCTCAAACCCTAACTTGGCATATTCATGAAATTGCCAAGCCTCTATTTCCACAACCCCCCCCC
>VZRL01004872.1:2431163-2532778 GCA_013397895.1 Origma solitaria
CCGCCCCCCCCGGTAGTATTCCCTAGGTTTCTCCTGGAAAGAAGGCAAAAAATCACAGGTCTTGATGTTGCTCAAAATTCTGCATCTGAAAATCTCTGTAAAAATCTCTGTATTTTACCAATAAATCCTGACCTGGTAGAAGCACTCGAAGCACATTTCCCAGATTAGTCATCTGGAAAACATGAAATAAAGTTGTGGCTACCTGTAATCTCCACTGTGGTGGGATGTGATATGAAAGTCCAGGACTTGATTCCTTTTTTAACATGCTGGGGAAAGAGTTCAAATCATGGTCTCTTAGGGCATCACTATATTACAAGATAAACAGGCTCAGGAGGCAATCGTTGCTTCCAAGAGACAAGACCGAACAGCACAGAGTGACTGTACTGCTAAAAGGATAATTGTCCCTGGAGCAGATTGGATTTACCCATTCTGTGTCCCCCTTGGCCTTGCTCACTACGAGCCTTGTATATTGATCCTAAAATGTTAATGCTGGTTTTACACCTTTTCATTCCAAAGCATCTGAGATAATGGGAAACTGTTGCACCATTCCAGAATGGTGTTTTCATCACACGGTGTTGAAGGACTTGCACTCCCTGGGATACAGCAGGATGATGCTGTAGATGTTTGAGGATGTCATGCTGTTAACATAGCACTGGGACATTGTGTTAAACAGAAAAAGCCAAAGTGGTTATGTCACCTGGATAGAGTTTTGCCTGAAGACAGGCCCTGGACAAGGGTGAAGGTGTGCATTTCACCTCTGGGAGTTCTAACTTGGATGAATGATTAATTGTTTAAGAGGTAATCCCCTGGACAAGAACCACTGCAGAAATTCTTCAGGGGGCAATTTTGTGTCTGCTTGGTCCTTTGTCCTTGGTTTTTCTCTTCAAAAGTTACACTTTCCGTCCAAACAAGTCAACTGCCAAAGTTCAAGGGAATGATAGTGAATATCAAAACAGTAATGAATAAATTTCCCCTCTGGAAGGAGAAATAAAAATACATAATTCTTTTTTAATTTCTTTTTTTTTTTTTAAATTTTGGATAGTCTTAATTTTTAAAGGGATTTTACCTTTTTGTCAAAGTGTTTTGGTCACCTCTGGTCAGGGAGGTGGAGTGACAGCACTCAGCCCCTTTAGGAAAGAGTTCAGGATCTGCCTCTCCAGCTACCTTAGATTCTCAGAATGCTTCCTGACAGAGAACCAAACAAATTCTGCAATCTTTAATTTCTAGCTGTGTTGTACAGCTGCTGAATAAGGCTGGCTATTCATAAAGGAAATTGCAGACCCCGGACAAACTCCCAGTGCAATCCCTTTCATTTAAACAAAATTGAAAAATATCACTAATGAGGTGCCAAATTAAGGCAGCAAGTGCTCATATACATTCCAGGCAGCTGATTATCTCTCATCAAGGTGCCTAAGTAATACAGTCCTCATAATGAACTAATGGATTTGCAGGTCCAGTTAACACAAAAGTTCAACCTCAGACAAGTTAAAGTTAATCAAGTACAAAAAGGATTAAATTAGTACATTTAAATTCAACTGACAGAGGCATTAGAGCTGTGCTGCATTCCCTTATTTTCTGCTTTGGTGTTAAGTGTTGGGAAGAGAATGGCAGTTGAAGTATCCCACTCTTCAGGGACTTCATGCTTCAGTTCTTCACCACCCATGCATATGGAGTCGCTAATGACAGAGCAGCTACCCATCAGGGAATGCAATTCCACGTAGACATTTTCACCAAAATGGATTATTTCAGCCTCGTTGGTCACAGATTCTGTAGTTTTCCAGTGATTCATCTTACTATTAATAATGTCAGAGAATTTTAGGCCCTTGAATTAAATAATGATAAATAGGAGCCACTGAGCGAGCTCAGCAGAGGCAGTGCTGTTTATTTCAGTGTGAAGCTCTGTCAGGCCTGATAAATCGGATCCCTGAAATAGTTTATAAAGTACTGAATTGATGTGGCGGTTGGTGAGGGAGAGAATTAATGTTACGAAATAGGCCTGCAACCTAGATTTGATGAAAGCTGAGGAAAGCCTTTTATATAAATTCTGTGTCTGTGTAGGAAATGGTTGCAGTGAGAGGTGAAAGAGCTGCACAGGGAAATAATGTGCTTCTGTAATCTCGGTGGGCACAGGTCAGGGAAGAAGGCGCTCTGCGGGCGCCGGCAGTGCCGGAGCTCGGCGGCGCTACACGAGAGCTGTGCCAAGGGGAGGGGTGGTCACGAGCTGCTCATTTATAACACCAAACACAGAGGAGACATGCGCAGAAGAAAAATGAAAGGTTTTTTAAAGATGCAGAAGAAGCTTTCGAGTTCCGCATGGCTGTCTGTGCCAGGCTGCTGGGAAAGGAAGGGATCCTTGATGTTGCCCTCGGTGCAGTTGCTATTGCTAATCTCTGGCAGAATTAATGGTTTCCTCTTCAGATCACTTCGTGAAAATCCACTGGAAAGTGCATGTTAAAATCACCTTCCATGCAGTTCATAATTCTAGGTGGTGCTTTCCAATCGCAGCAGACAGGATTACTGGGGATGGTAGCCAGTAACAGAGCTGGCTGATCCATGTGTGCTGGGAAACACTCAGCTTTCAGGAAAAACGCGCTACCCACGGAAATGGGAACTTTTCAAAGCAGCTTACTAATGGAATTTGGTACATAATTGCTGTTAAAGTCAGTGAGACCTGGTGAAAACAAATCTTGCAAGTGTTCAGTAATGCAGGCACAATATTTCTGGACCATCACACCAAGCTGAGGGGGAAAGATGACGACAATGTTTATCCAGCTGTTCCAGCTGTGGAAACACACCAGTGATGAACACCTTACCATATTTTACGTATTGTTAGGGATTTATATTTTTATTTAAGTCTTTAAAAAGGAAGTTCCTTTCCAAGATCCTGATGCACAGTGAATCATAGAATCATAGAATATGCTGAATTGGAATGGACCCACAAGGACCACTGAGTCCAACTCCTGGGCCTGCACAGGACACCCCAAGAGTCACACCATGTGCCCAAGAGCTTTGTCCAAACACTTCTTGAGCTTTGTCAGGCTTGCTGCTGTGACCACTTCCCTGGAGAGCCTGTGCTAGCGCTCAACCACCCTCTGGGTGAAGAGCATTTTCCTGATATCCAACCTAACCCTGACTCAGCTTTGTGTAATGTCCTCAACATCTGTCACTAGTCATGAGTGAAGAGATTTGTACCTGCCCCTCCACTTCCCCTCACAAGGAGTCGTACCTGCAGAGAGGTGTCCCCTCCAGGCTAAACAGACAAAGTGACCTCAGCTGCTCCTCACACAGCTTCCCCTCAAGGCCCTTCATCATCCTCGTTCCCTCCTTTGGACACTTTCTAATTGCTTAATGTCTTTTTTCATAATGAGGTGCCCAATACTGCCCCCAGCTCTCGAGGTGAGGCCGCCCCAGCCCAGAGCAGAGCAGAGCAGGACAATCCCCTCTCTTGCCCAGCTGGCCATGCTGTGCCTGATGTCCCCCAGGACAGGGATGTCCCTCCTGACTGCCAGGGCTCTGCTGGCTCGTGTTCAACTTTCTGTCAACCAAGAGTCCTAGGTCCCTTTCTGTGGGGTTGCTCTCCAGCCTTTGTTTCCCCTGTCTATACACACAGCCAAACATTTCACAGAGCTACAGCATGGTCAAGATCTGAAAACGAGAGCCAGAGCTTCTTATATAGCTTAGTCAGCAGAAAATCTGATCAATCTAGCAGGGGAATCAGTGGGTTAAGATCTAAAGGATACTTTCATGCAGTTGAAATGTATAATATCAGAACACTATAAATGGTTGGATGATATTCAGCATTTCAACTGAGTTTTGGGAAGAGTTTTGGTGTTCCCTTTTTTCCCATCAGGTTTATCTCATCTCTACTAACAACCATAAAATTACTCTGTAAATTGCATAAGTGCATGCAGCATCAAAACAATGAGAACACCATCCTGATAGAAAAATAAATATACCTTTCCCTTAAATGTATTATTCACCAGTGATGTGCCTGGAAATGACTTAGTAGCTGTTTTCTGTCTCTTTAGACTTTTGTCCTTCTTTGATCTCTGAAAAGCACAGGTCTGATTACAAGTGCCTTATATGAGGAGGAAAAATGTAATGGGCTCGATTAAACAGTTTTCTGATTACCTAAATATGGACAATTTAACCTCCTAATCTTCAGTATCACAACATTAGGGGGAGATTGTAAAATATAAGGTAAAAACAAGGGAAGACTTTCAGAAAGTTCTCCTTAATACTGATACAAAAATATGTATTTAGAAATTACACCATACAATTTTTCTCCAACTTAATCTTCTTTCCCCTTCTAATTCTGTTTGAAATAAGAAAGAATTTTTGAATATAAAATAGCTTGCAGGAGCCTAAAGAAGTGTCCTGAAAACACTGAAAAAACTCCCAGACACTAAGCTCACCTTACTTTCCATATTTGCAATACAGATAACAGCACTGAAGCTTAATTGCTCTGGTTCACCTTTACAGTCAGCAGAGAGAAACAGCCACTTTTACCGCCCCATGTTAACATGAAAATTCTTTTAAGTGCATCTCTAATCTCTTCCTTGATCACAGCCCAATATATAGCAGTGCACTCCAGCAACTGGAAAGTGGTGTTTGCTCATAGGTGGGAATGCTGGATGTGGTCCTGCCATAGCCTTCAGTTCCCTGTCCTATTTTAAATTAGAAGTGTTTTGCTCTATTTGCCCAAAATGTGTTTCAGTGAATTATTTATAGAAAAATCCAGCTCTATTTGAGTAATTACTACCTTGTGGTGTTTTGCTTTTTTGTTTGTTTGTTTATTTGCTTTTAATCTGTTTTAGTCTTTTTGTTGCATAATGGTTCCACATTACCATCTTTCTATTTCCCTACCTCCACCTGATTTAGTAAATCTATAGAGCATATCTTTCACAGCATAGCCTAGGTCCACTTAGGGTCTAGTCTTAAGAAAGATGTGTTATGAGATGCAGCTCCTTTACAGAGAGGTGTCAGTAGGAGAAAAGTAAATTCTAAAACCAGCTGGGAACTGATTCAGGATAACAACAGCAGCTGAAGCTCCTCTCAAGGAAAGGGATACAGGTAGCAGAGAATTCTCTTTGAGAGGCTGGGATAGCTGGAGGGGAAATTAGGATGAAAAACTGTATAAAAACATTACAGAGGCAAAGCTCTTGTATGGAATCTGCTTAGAAAGTATCTGGAAGGGAAAGAGGACGTGACTTGTGTGATTTTTAGACTGACAAGTCTATCATACAGTCAATGATATCCTAACAAAAGGCTCTAAACCAGGCTCCAGATGTCACAGCCAAGTCTTTCTGTAGGGGGAAGGCTTAGTGACAGTCTCCCATTCAAGGATGTTTAATAGTTTTTGTAGTAATTACAATGAACATTAGCAATGGATGTGGGTAGCTCTGTGACTGCTGATGAAGCATCAGCTTCAAAGTTGCTTGTGATGCATTAGGACTGGTAAATAATTTAAATTAAACTAAAGGAATGTTTAAAATATTTAAGGTCTTTTTTTTTGGTAATTTTTAAGGGATGTTATATGTAAACTGATACAATTAAACAACCTGAAGTTCATCCAGTGTGAATTTTAAGTAAATCTGTGCTCTATGTTTATTTTTCTGCTGGATAGCTAAATTTAATAGTTGAGTTTCTAGACACTGAAAATCCATTGCAGGTCTGTCCTTCAGGATGAGGACCTAAATTTCTATTTTAATCAAAGAAACATTTGTCTTGATAAAATTGGTATTTTTGGGGTCCAGCCTTCAATCTGTGTAGCTATGCATCATACCAGCATTGTACTGTAGCTGTATGATATATACCAGTACGAGGCAGAATGAATATTCTTCAAAGTATTTTTCTCATTCCCGTTTTTTCTTTACAATATTACTCATCTGAACCTGAGAGGGTTAAGACCCAGGAATTTTCAAGCTATAAAATATACTCTGTGGAAGAGACAATGAAAGTTTCTGCATCTACTGGAAATCAATGTTCAGTGTTCCCTAAAACTGTCTTTCACAGCCTTTCTTCATTGGAAATTGCATATATCTTGAGATTGCATATGACCTCCTTTCAGACAGCAAAAATATTTTTCCCTTGCTAGAACTGACATAGATGTAGTTGATTATATCATGTATATCCAACAGCTTAACCTGCTCCATGCCATAACCTAACATCAGGACAGAAGTTCACTGGAAGTTGCCCTCTCTTAATGCAAATGAAATGAAAGGCTGGGACCCTTTTCAACCTATTTAATCGAATACACATTCATATTAGGTAATTTGCCCAACCTGTTCTCTCAGTGTCCTCAATGAATCCTGATACCACAGGAAAATCTCTAGTAGGTGTCTCTGACAGTGAGGACATTCCATTCTGTCTGCTCAAATCCCAAAAGAATTTAGGTTTTATAATGCATGTTACAAACATTTGTGATATCCTGCCAAGGACTGGAACTAACATCTCTGAAACAAGTGTCAAGACCTAATAGCTGAAGCATTGATGTAGAGGTGGCTGAAATGAAGGCAATCAGTGGGAAATAAAGAGGAGAATGATTTTAGCAGTGTCTGTGGCACTATTTTCCTGTAGTATCGGTTACCTCTCATTGTGATTCACAACCCTAAAGAGTCAGTCTAGGCCTGCAGCTCACCGGACAAGTCAACTTTCTCCCACAGATCTGCCTGGAAAAAGCTGGGCAATAAGTATTCAGGAGATGTTTGTGCCCATTTTTATGTGCAGTTATTCAGATTCTGTGGCTCATGACTGGAAAGGAATTCATTAATTAATTGATTCATTATTGAGCTCAAATATCTCAGACTTCATGTCAAATGTAAGGTTTTTTAGGCTTTCAGAGTTTCTTCTTTGAAAACTGTTTGTTCAAACCAATCAAGTATTAGTCCTCTGAAGTGTTGCACTCACCTGTAAGAGGTACAGCTGGTCTCTAGATATCAGCTGGAAATAACATAAGCATTATATGGGAAAACCACCCATTGGAACACTGTCTCTGCTGCTCTTTCTTCAAACTTCAAACAGCAATGCTTCCTCCTCACCCATGGCTTGTGCTGCAACATTCATTTTGTCCATAAAAAATTAAATAAAATCCTTCAATAGTCTCATATTGCTGCTAGAGAACTATAATCTCCTTCATCTCCTTCTTTTTTAAGATGTCAAGAATTGAGCCATACTTTCCCTGTAACAGGGTCTGTCTTTGCCTGTGTTGTAGCTCTCAAAGCATGGTGAAAGATGGAAAAACACCACATTCAAAAATTATATTTTCTGGTCTCCAGGTTTTTGGCTTGATATTGGTGAAAGGTTTGCTAGCTGAGATAGAAATTGATACGCAGGTGGCTTCATCCACATAAATTGAAATAAATTTAGTTCCCTAGAGGGTTAGGTGAATTCAGCCTAGTTATTGAAAAGATAGACTTAAACAGAATCTTTTGAAGATTAATACATAAATATTTGCTTTTGAATCAGTACATAAAAATGCTAGCAGTTCCTGCTTTTCCTATCATTGATCTGTTCCCCTGGATCACTTCAATCTTAATGCTCTTATTCAAGCAAGTTTAATAATTTCCCATAATTGACTTCAAGGTAACAGTTTGTACAGAAAGATGATATCAAGTACTGCTTTTCATATTTGGCTGTAGCTTCCCATGTACTGTGGTTAAGAATGCCCTGACTTAGTCTATTGTCAAGGAAACACAGGAAATACAAAGAAATTGGTGGGACTCAAAAATATTAGTCTTTTTTTACAAAACAGCAGCAGGCATAGAGAAAACTCAGCAGTGCTTTTAAAGATTTTTTGGCTAATTTTATGGAGAGAACAGTTAAAATTCCCAGTAAAGCCTGCAATTTAATAATACTAATAATCAAGTTACCTGGGGGAATAATCTGAAATTAGAATGTACGGTTTGCTATCAATATGCAGTAAATGTTATCATATTAACATTTTCTCTTTAGCACTGGAATCATAAATCTAATTAAGGGCTTTTAACAAAATAAATCGTTCTCTTTGAAAGCAGATTTTTTAAAATAAGAAAACTCCTAACTGTCCAGAGTCTGTTTTCAGAACCTTCAAAGTGTCACCTTTTCCCTATCACCATAGAAACACCAACAGTGCAATTTATTAACAGGTTAACCAAACCCCTTCACTAGTAAGCAAAAAAACCTCCAAGCTGTTGTTTGTGTCCATCAGTGGATAGCATTCAGGCCAATTTTCACTTTTCTTTCTTTCCCAGTGCTGTTTTAGCTCTCCCTGAAGAGAGCAAAAACACGTACACATGATGGCAAGGGTGTAGGTTATAGTGGATGGGGTGAGACAATTCCCACATATTAATATCCTGCCCTTCATTAATTCTGTTATTACAGACTTGGAAATATATTTGCTTCTCTCTTGCTGGGTCATCTTACTCTTGTCACATAATCACAGAATCAGCTCAGCTAGAAGGGACCCAGAAGGATCATCGAGTCCAACTGCCAGCCTGTCTTGGATTAGAGACAAATATCCCAGGTGGAAAGCACTCTGAACAGGTGCCTTCCCCACAGCAAAGGTTTCTGGCCCCCCTTCCCCCCCACAACAACAGAATATCTCAGCCTATAGTGGGAAGAACTGTTTAATTAACAGACCACACAGTGGAAGGGGAAAGGGGAAAAGAGGTCATTAAACCTGAACAAACAGTTGATGAACTTTAGTGTCCTTTTCCTCAGGCGTAGCTTCCCCTTTCCGGGGTCCTCAGAGGGGCTGGGTGGAGTTCCCTGGTGGCTCCCTGGACGATTCTTGTCCACTGTCCTCCGGGGCTCCTCAGGTTCTCAGATGAGAAAGCAAGTTGAAGAAAAGGGTCCAAAAACGATGAAAAAACAATCCCCGGGGGAAAAAGGAAAAAAAAAAAAATCAAAAAGAAAACCCAAGCAGCAGCCACACCAGTAGCACCAGCAACCAGCAGCAGCAACTGACCCAGGAAAAAAGAAAAAAAAAAAACCAGTAAAACAGTGTCCCTTCCTTCTCACTCCCCCATAGGAGAGCCGGGGAAAGAGTTTCAAAACATCCCGCGCTGGCAGAGCTTTCTCCCAGCTGTGGGACACAGTTAAAGCTACAGGACCATATCTCTGGTCAAGTATACAAACGATAGGGAATACAAAATATCATTATGCCACCCCAGGACACAGCCCTGCACAGGACCATCCCCAAGAGTCACACCATGTGCCTGAGAACACTGGCCAAACACTTGATCTCTCTCGGGCTGGTGCCGTGATCAGTGCCCTGGGAAGCTGTTCCAGTGCCCAACCACCCTCTGGGTGAACAACCTTTTTCTAAAATCCAACCTAAACCTCTCCTGACACAACTTCAGGCCATTCCCTCGAATCCTGCCACTGGTCACCACAGAGAAGAGATCAGTGTCATGCATCTTCACTGCAACTCTGAATTACAGCTGAAAGCAAGGTCTCAGTGTGCAAAGGGCAGGCTGGGACAGTCCGACAAGAGCCAGAAAATGTGGCTGTTTCCTACACTGGAACTTTCTGAAAGGAAAGTTTCCCAGGAAACTTTTCCTGTATCTATGCATGACCCTGACACATTGAGCATCTTCCTTCTGCTTGATATGTGGATATCTTGATGGTGCTTTAGGTATCTTGTAGCTTTTCTTTTTGAAAGAAATTGGACTTAATTTACTTACTAGGGAAGGGACTTAGATGACTTGTTAATGAACTGCAGTGGACTTTGGCCTTTAAATTACCTTCCAGTTATTTTTTCCTCTGTAAAAACCTATAGAAAAATGTAATTATTTAAATTGTATAGAGACCTTAGTATTATAAAAAACCCATACATTTTTCTCTGTATTACTTTCCTTTTTTTTTTTTTCTATAAATATTACCCTCAGGAGCTACCATTTTTGAGGACATTCTTGGGATTTTTTGATATAGTGTTCATTTTTTCTACAAATATTTCTGATCAAACAGAGTATTGGCACACTTGGCATTCAAAGTTAAAGACATTTGAATGATAATAGATGTCACATGGAAGTCTTTTGTTCCCTGGTTATGTAAGGTGTATAATTTTAGAATGTGAACTGTATTGCTAAGTTGTTCTCCATCACAAACACGCTCCTCTAAATGCTCCTTAATAGTCCCATAATTTTTTAGCTGCAACAAAATTGTTTGACAGAATATTTAAAGGAAGCAAAACAGAAGGGATCCCAAAGTATCAACCTGTAACCTCAGACGTGACTGTATAGTCTGAGAAATATACTGCTAACTTGAAAGCATATATAAAGAAGCAGAATTTTCAGTATGAACGGTGACCTATCTTTAGGCAGACACTGCTGATGTCCTTCATCAGTGTCTTTCATCAATATCATTCAAGTCATAATGTTACAAGGTACAAAACTAACCTAAATGTCTTTCATTTCCATCTGAAACTTGACTTTATATTTTGGTGTTATATTAAAAAAAAAAAAAAAGGAAAAGAAAAAAAGAGGTAAATTAAATAAAAAAATTAGTAAGTAAGTCAAGGTATGAAATGTTAGGAAGTCTTAAAGCAGCTATCCCATCACACTTCAGCCCATTTAGTGTATCATGAGATAATCAGGCTGTAATTAGATGCTCACTTGAATTTTTTTCAAAGAATTCTTGCTTGGCATATCTCACTGGAAGTACTCTTCATATTCTTCACTACTTTGTTTTTTCCTCTTTGGTTGATGGAGTGACCCCATCATAATGCCACACTTTCTTCAATATATGCTGTTTAAACTACGCAGTTAATATAGTATGCACACTTTTCCCATAGAAAATGTTGAAATATCTGAGAAATTCAGAAGAAGTCATTAAGTTATTTTCACAACAGCACATTTAAAATAGGGAGAAATATTCCATTTTTTTAGAAGTGAAGAATTGAAATACCTGGATAAGAAGGTCAAAATTACATGCTCAGTTTTGTGACAATCTATTTGCTTTAAATGTTTTAGCAGGTCCTCCAATTTTCCTACTAATTAAACTGTAAATGATAAACCATTATTCAAATCAGCTGTCCAAAATCTCAGGCCAGACACCAAATGACCACTCATAACCTTCTGGTCATGATTTGTTTCACGAATTTAATTAACCCATGAAAGCTAAGAGCCCTCCTTTTTTTTTTTCCATAATCCTCAGCTCAGCCCTTGCTTGCCTTCCAACTTGTGTGACATTAACAATACATGAGAGGTCTTCATTAGATGTGTCTGTGTGAGTTGGCTCCTTGAGCAAGTTCCTCTGTACTGAACAGGGCCAGACAGTTTTGGGGATGAATCCTTTGATCACACAGCTATGACTGTCAAATCCACTCACAGTGCCTGCTATTTTGGCCTGGTAATCTACTTTAAAAAAATCAGCTCAAGCCAAATAAGGACAATTTCCAGAAGAGAGAATGTTTGAGTAAATGAATGAAATTTGGCGTCATTCTCTGCATGGCTTGTGTCAGTGGGGCAAAGTGAATTGTGCATGCTGGTGGCCGACATGATCCATTGTGTGGGCAACGTGAGCATAAGGAATGTTACCAGTTCAGCCTCCAATTAACAGAATTAAAGGGCATTATTTCAGTGGTAATGGGAATGATTGTGATCCCTCAAAGTGAAACTGAAGCAAATCAATCTAAGCCCATTGGATCCAATCCAATTAAAAAGGAGCTAACCTGCTTTATGAGAGAGAAACAAGGCCTACAAAGAAGACATGATGATAACTAAAAGAAAGGGAAGAATTATGTTTAATTTAGCTTTCATTTTAATAGTTGCTCTGAAAATTTTTCAGTGTATTTAATAGTTTATTACATACAATCACAATTGATGAAGCTTGTTTATCAGTAACATCACTTACATCAACAGTGTTAATCTAAAGAAAAAGTCCAGAGAATAAACATTTATTTTTTACCTCACAGTCTTGTAGTTCCGACTGTCTTTCACATTCCAATTATTCACTAGCTAATCTAGAGGCTATCCTAAACAGATATATTAGGATTAGATAAGCTATTTCATTCATTAAAAACAAAGTAGATATTTATCACTACTTGATTTTTTGTCATTTGATATAATGTTATTCTAAACCAGCTTTGCCTTGAAAGCTGGAAACACTGTGATGATTTAGAGTTAAGTACGCAGATAGCTGCAAAGTGACTATGAGCTACTACCAGCTGTAATTGATAACATATCCCATTATTATTGAATCTAATCTGTGATCTCATGAAACATATGAGCTTGGAGTATCTGCAGCAGGAGAAAAGGATCATTAAATCTTATGTCACCAAGTCTTCCAGTTCAGATCTGTCCCAAGAGACTTTGAATAGTTCTGCTAGAGAGTTTTGGAACCAAGAAATGTCAAAAAGATTATTCAAAGTAAATCAGTGAATTGCTTGAGTATGCAGATTTCCAGAGAGCAGGCTTTTTGCTCTTGGCACTGACAGTTCTGGTACAGACTGGAGAGTGAATATCATAAACCAATGTTCCTCAGCAGAAAACTTGAAAATGAACCAAGATTCACTCTCTTTGAAACGTATTTGGCATGAATTAGCCAGCAGTAGGGACTCACCTTACACCTCTGCTTGATCAGATCCTCCGGGCTACCACTGCAGTCAGGAGAGAGCAATAAACCCCTAAAGCACAGGCCAGCTGATCCTATAAAGGATAGACAAAAGAAATCAGTGCCTCTTCCTCCTCACTGTTTGTAAAAGAAGAAGTGGGTGCCTTACTGCAGACACCTGAGATGAGGTGAGATGAAACCGCTGCCCCACCATGCAGGGCAGGATACTTGACTTTCAGGTTTTGTGCTGCACATTTTGAATGCATCTGCATGTCTTTACTAACATTTCTCTCTATACTTCTCTTTTGTATAGGATAGGGGATAATGTTCTTCATCTTCAGAGTGAAAGGTAAGGCTTAATTGTGTGCAATCCAAATATCATGATTCACTGGACAACACCCTAGATGAATGGGTGGAAAGAAAAAGACAGACAGATGCATATATGAGATTAAATTCTTTGGGCTCTTTTGATGTATAAGGCTATGTGTCTTCAATATATTACTGTTTTAGTATTTTACTTGAACTGGTTTATTCATCCATAGTTTAGAGGATTTTAAGAATAGCCCAGGTTCCTGTCAGATAAATCTCCTCTGTTTTGCAGCTAAAAAAGGAACTGAACTAGATTTATGACTGTTAATACCTTTTTTCTTTTAAGGGGTAAATTGATAGACACCTTCCCATGAGACTCCCTATAGATACGGTGACTACCTTAATGACTATTCCATATCAAGCCCACTCTGCTAAAGAGCTGCTAAATTAAAAGGCTGCTGTTTGAAGCAAAAGCTACAAACTGAATTTCAAACACCTAATAAGATACTGAAAATTACCTCTAGCTTTCAAATGTCACATACTGTAAAAATACAAATTAGACTGTAAAATTCAGCCTAGCCATAATTAACACTATGATGTGTTCAAATAATCAAACATTATCCTCAGAGGAGTCTATTGAAGGGGATTATTATGAGCGGTAGTTCACTAATCATTATACGACAACTATTTTTGTGTCATTGATCTAGACTGCCTTGTCTATTTTGTCAGTGTCACTCGGCATCTTTTAAAAAAGGTGATATTTTCCCCCACACAGAGACAGCTCGTCCTACAGCTCCAATTGATGTCAACCTTTGCTCACAGTTATCATCTGCACACAGCCAGACTTCATTTTAAATCAGAGAAGCATGGATAAATAAAACTGGATAGCTTTCAATTCTAATCACATCCTGTTTTACCTCGCATCAGCCAAAAAGTTATCGTGAAATGATGGGCTTTTTTTCTGTGCAAGTTAAAAAGTAAGTTTAAGATTCTGAAATTTTCTAAGAAGTAGTCTTTTAGATCTCTTATCTGTTTTGAAGAAAGAATTCTTCATTTCTTGGCGGATGAAAAAGACTGAAGGATTTTGTTATTTTTTTATAACAGCAATGAATTATTTCAGAAAGAGAACAAATCAGATGTATTTTGCAAAAAAGAAAAATGAGATAGTCACTATATTTCGCATTATTAGATAGTCAGCAGAGATTCCCAAATTTTGCAAAGCATAGTAATTGAATTTCACAGCTCCACTCCTCATCTTCACACTTGCAAAATTTTCTCCAATCCATAAAGCCTGTCACAGATGTAAACTCAAAGGAGCTGAAGGGTTCAACCTCCTTGTATATTTCCCTTTAGTATTGAGTATCTGTGTAAAAAAAAAAGTGAAGCTTCTGCAATTTAACCTTTTTTTAAAATGTGTTTCTCCATTGCATATCTCCAAGCACAGCAGTAAGAAAGAGAATAAAAATTCTTACCTACCGTCTATGCGTGGTTTAGCCTAATCCTTGAAAATAAAAATAAAAAGCCATGAATAAGAACTGGGGCTAGCCAAGTATGTAATATGCTGCACTAACAACTCTCACTAGAGAGTAAATCACCTATGACTTAGCTTCCAGAACACACAGACTATTAAGGAAAAAATTTACACCACGTGATATTCTTATGCAATATAATGCAGTGATAGTCAACTCTAATCTTAGCTTGGAACTCAAACAGAGCTGCTCCAGAAATATTTATTAGTTTAGGCAGAGTTGCACTTGGCTTGCTAAAAGTATTTCTGTTGATTTTCCTAGAGTCAAAGGAGAGCATGAAGAAACATCATTGGAGAGGATGTTCTTAAAAACTGTAAGTTTAGTTGCACTTCTCTGAGAACTTCAAACAGATTGTGGCTGGTTAGAAAAAAAAGTACTCTGAGTAAAACTCTTTAAAAAAAATCATAGTATGTGTCTATACCCAGAGTATGTAGGATGTCTGGATTGGGTTCCCACCTCTAGCTTGAATCTCTGCTCACTGTTGGCAACATTGTTCAGTCTATGTAATTCACTGCTGTGACTATAAAGGAGATGTAATCAATTTTTCTTTCTACTGTTTTTTAAATTTCTTTACTTCAGGAAATGGGCTACCTTTTCCATATTACATTGAAAGCGTAGCCACTAAAACCAAAAGAGTAGAAATATAATCACTAAATAAAATCCAGTGTCTGATATTGTGATGACATGACTAATCATCAAGTATTTGAGACAGAAGAGTAATAACTTCAAAATGGCCATAAAAGAAGTGAAGAATGGCAGTAAATAGCCTATCCTGTAAATATTGAAGTACATTTAATGGAACTTCATTATGACAAGCTGGGGTACAATTGCTAAGTGCTTTCATAATTCGGAATTAAAAATATTGGGGACTAAAACTCTGAAGGTCCCCCAGAATATTTGAAAATAATGTGTCACATGACAGAAATGTAATTCTCTAGAAAGAAGGTTTTCGCTCCTGTTTGTGCATCTATCCTTCCTTTGAGTAGTCTGGCTCTTTTCTTAAGGAGAAAATTAGTTATAATGGCAAGAGAAAAACTAAATTGGCCAAGCCGCTGAAGGAAAAAAACAATGCCCCCCTCAACAATTAAAATCTGCCTGGGCTGTAGAAAGGGCAATGTGCTTTTGGTGTCTTTACCAACCTGCAGACTGGTGAGGAGAAGGATTTTGGCAGGGAAGGGCTGCAGCAGACAGAAATCTGTCTTTGGGAGCTGTTTTCCCTGCAGTCCACACTGCCATGGTGTGCCTGGGGTGTTCCGGGCTCGGGGATGGCTCTGCTGCAGCTGCACCGCGACACTGCCGGGAGGAGCAGGAGCTTGGCCAGAGCCAACTGGGAAGGTTGAGATGCACTTTCTGGGTAGGAAAAAAAAAGAGGAATCTGTTAAGTAACACAGAGAAGGTATTAGAAGTGGCACTTTTTAAAGTGCCGTTTAAAAAAAAAATTAAAAGTCTAAGACATTTGCTTTTTTTTGAGGAAAGCTTTTATCAGGGGCTTCTTGAGACCTGCACAACTTCTGGAAACTGGTGGAAAGAATCCCATCCCAAGGAATGGAAAACAGGACAAAACACAGGATACTGTATTTTTTTTTTTCCCAATTGAAATTAAAATACCTGGTAGTGAGGATGTCTGTTCACTGAATATTTCACACTAACATTTGGTGCAGTACTTGTACAGCAGAACAGTTAAATTCCAGAAGCTGAATTTTGCAATCTGCCATCATTCAGGAAAGAACAAATTTCCTGTCTCAGTTATTTTCATATGATCTTCTTGATATTCAATGATAATTATTTTCCTTGTAAGTTCTCTTCAATGATAGTTTGTTTTTTTTGGTTTGTCAAAAAAGTTATTATTTTTAATGAACTATAACACGTGATTACGAAACAGTTTTTTCAATTTTAACTTCATCACTATCTTTCTTTCTGGGCTATTTTAGAAATAAAGATATTTTTGAATCTCTTACATTTTAACATTTCTTATAAAATGAGCCCGCTTGGCACCTTGCATCCTTTAGAAGGCCTTTGCTCTTAGAAGAATTGATACACTCTTTTATTAGCTTAGGTTTTTTGAGCTTCCACATATGTATTGTAGATATCACATTTGAATTAAAGGTTTATAGAATGATCATTCATTTTGCAGTTTTTAAGGATGACATATTACAGATGGTGAATGCAGAAGCAGAGTAATCCATTTTGAATTCTATTTCTCTCAGGATTCTCATTTTTTCCCTCTTAGAAGTAATTAGCTAAATTTCCATAAGTGCTGTTGGGTCAGTTTACGGTCATGGAGCTATTCAGTGCCCACACTGTATCTGTCCTGTCTTCCCTTATTTTCGTGCCAAGCATTGCCTCGCCAGTTTAGCCATTCATCCAAGTCTACTTTAATTTTCCCTCAGCAAACAGCAAATTGATATCTTTTGGCAGTGACATTTCCCACTGACACTCTATAGCCACAACTTTCCACAGCACACTTGTGTGGAAAGTCTTACCTTTATGTGTGGTCATTACTGGTTATTTGATTGACTATCCTCAGAGTGACTATTGGCCAGATAGTAATTTCCTTTGCAAAACGCTGTAACTGTCCACCAGCAGAAGTGGGTACCTCCTGAATTTTCTCCGATGTTTTTCTCAGTGGCTCAATTGTACTGCCATGCTCTAAATCCATAAAGATTTTCTGGAAAAAAAAGAGAACATGACTGAGAGATTTGGACGTTTTAAGTAGTGCTCTTAGCACAAAGTTCTGAGCATCTACTACTCTTTAATATTTTTACTACAATACATCTTCATGATAAGGGAAAAGAGGTATGCTATCTTTGGAACAGGATATATGCATAGAAAAATTACCCTAAAACAGACAGAAGTTCTACTTTACCTAGATTTCCATTAAGAATAATAGGGTGCAGTGAATTCACCCTGGCTGGATGCCAGGCACCCCTGAAAGCCTCTAGAGCTGGACAGGGGAGAGAAAATATAACAAAGAGTTCATGAGTTAAGGAACAGGAGATACCACTCACAAAATACTGTCACAGGCAAAACAGGCTAGAATTAGGGATGTTAATTGAATTTATTAGTAACAAAATCAGAGCAGGATAATGAAAAATAAAAGAACAGCTTAAAAACACCTTATACCCCTGCCCCTCATTTCCAGCTCTGCCTCCTCCCCCAGTGCCTCAGTGAGACAGGGAGTGGGGGCTATGGTCAGTTCATCACACTGCTGCTGGAAGGAAGGAGTCCTTCTCCTGCTCCAACATGAGGCCCCCACAGGGCCACAAGTCTGTTGTAGTTGAGGCGGTCATGACAAGCAAAAAGTTCACCACAACAGCTTCTTGGTCAGAGAAAAGGAACTAACTGTTTATTTTACAAACCCTCTTTTTGTACTATTTCTAACATTCATGTCACACATCCATTGGCTTTCAATTCACCCCCCCCCAATGTCATTGGTTACCCATAGTTAGAACAACATCTTGCGATAACACCACCTGGAAGTCTCTTACTATCGTTGTGTATGGATTCCTGCTAGTTTTGAGCTAGAGAGGAATAGTGCGAACTGGGACAAACAGGCCTCTCTCACGGGAAAGTAGTTCTCACTACGTGCCTACAGTTCCCACACAAGTCCTACCAGGAAACCTGCTCTAGCGTGGGTTCCTCTCTCCATGGGTCTGCAGGTCCCTGCCAGGACCCTGCTCCAGCATGGGCCTCTTGCAGGGTCACAGCCTCCTCTCAGACATCTCAGATGTGCTCCAGCATAGGGATCCACGGGCTCCATGGGCTGCTCCACGGGCTGCTCCATGGGCTGCAGGTGGATCTCTGAGCCCCCATGGTCCTCCATGGGCTGCAGGGGCACAGCTGCCTCACCATGGGCTGCATCGCAGGCTGCAGGGGAACCTCAGCTCTGGCATCTGGAGCACCTCCTGCACCTCATTCTCCACTGATCTCAGTGTCTGCAGAGCTGCTCCTCTCACGTATTCTCATCCTGCTCTTCTCTGGACACAATTACTTCTGGGTACTAACTTTTTGTCCTTCTTAAATCTGTTATCATTTAGGTCCCACCGCCATTCCTGAGTGGCCCAGCCTTGGCCATCTGTCTTGGAGACAGCTGGAATTGACTCTGCCAGCAGCTGCTCAAAGATGCCACCCCTGTAGCCCCCCTGCTACCAAAACCTGACCACACAAACCCAATACAGAGGGCCATAAACATCTGGCAGAAACTGCCTGCGTTTAGATACCTGCATTTATGTCTACGTGTTAGCTAGGACAGCAAAGAGCCACAGTCCAACCCACCTGCACGGTCTGTCTTAGCGTCCTGAAAAATGGAATCAAAACCTGCTGTTATGGCCTCAGAGGGGACTGGATTATGTGGAATGCCCTTCCTAAGCCAGTGTTACCATTGCCGCTGCTTCTGAGAAAAGGCAATACGTGAGCACACATTTCCACTCCCAGGTTTTGGTCCTGGTTTCATCATTTGCTTTGGCCATATCCATTCCTGGGACAGCACATCTTGTAGTTCAGGGGAAGCTAAAGTCAATCTCTCACCGTTTCTGAGATTGCTTGAATTGGCAGGACTCTATTGCATTTTGCAGGAAATTTTAGGCTTGTGCCTGGAATTTTTTTTATTTTTAAAATCTGTGAAAAAGGTAGCACAAGCTGAAGTACTGCATTTAGAGCAAGGTGACCTCTTTACTTGGCATCAGCTCTAAATCACCTGTTTTTTAACTAGCTGATTCTCAAGATCTGTTTCTCTTTTCTCTATCATGTTGGAGAGCAAATCCCTCTTGTCCCATCCCTCTCCACTGAGAAAAGTTGTGCTTGTTCTGAGTCTGGAGTGGATTAAAATAAAAACTTTCTGAAGTTTTGAGGTCACTGTTCAGGTTGTTTCAAACATTAAATGAATTATAAAAGAGTTCCATATATATTTTTATGAACCATATCTTAAACCAAAACTGATGGGCTGGAAGAAAGCGGGAGAAAAGCCCTGAGAAAGAGAGGCAGAAAACTTGTCTGTGCTTGGAGACCAAGTTAATAATTTACTTTGAAGCAAAACTTGAGATGAGCTGCTTTGGATGCTTCCAATGCTTCATAAAATCATTATATTGTATTGTCTGCCATAATTTTTATTGCATGGTTGCAGCTTACTCGAATTTCTAATATGCACTCTGCTAAACCTCTTCATCATGCCTACCCTAGTCCAGCTTCCAAAGCAATATAGTAGAGTCTGAGAGCTCATAAGCTTCTCATATATCCCTTAAATCTGCAATATCCAAAAGCTAGTAATTTTCCTTGCTGTGCATACACTGAAAATCTTATTTTTCTTTGTGTTCAAACACAAGTTCTGTGCTACATGCCGGGGCTTTTTGTAAAAGGATGAAGAAAATTGGCTAGATTTTCTACTGGTTTAAACTCAGCGCAGCTCATTTGAAACTAGGATGATACAGATTTATCTCGGTTGAGGGTATGGCCTTATATAACATAATATTGTAGAAAATACCTCTGAGCAAAGTAGCAATGAAGTAAATATCAGGGGACATTTATTTTAAAGCACAGTTCAATGTGTGCATCAATATTTAGCAAAAGGTACATGATTCTAGTACATGTACTTTATTTTTGTATGCTGTACTAATCTGTAATCCCTAGCCATTACTACTATTCAGATAATTAGTATCTATAAAGCATTTTCAAGATCATTGTGTGACTGGTGCTGCATAGGTATACCTAATTGTTTTCTGTCTTGGTTTTTTTTAATAATTTTTTCCTTCAGGGGTTTGGAAATTCCCTTTGATTGTTTGCCATGAAAGCTGTGCAGCTCACGGTAAGGCAACATCAATAATTGTAATGCAGAATTGGGAAACAATGGATTGGCAGCCACACAAAGAAGCACTTGGCCTCTAAAGATGTAATGCAACTGGTGACAACTTTTTTAAAAATTTTGAAATAAACTTTCAGAAATTTTCTTTTTCTTGGCCAATGCTCATTGTTTTCCT
Organism: Origma solitaria; assembly: GCA_013397895.1. NCBI lineage: Eukaryota > Metazoa > Chordata > Aves > Passeriformes > Acanthizidae > Origma > Origma solitaria. Next base: position 2,451,508 of record VZRL01004872.1, read on the forward strand.
ACACTTAAGTTTTAAAGCAAATCATAGCTTTGGGGACAGATATTTGAAAACAGAGTTCTCTTTTGCCTTGTCAACTCCATGTCTTTCTTCAGAGTAACTAAACTTACAGTGAAGACAGTTTAAAATTTCCAAAGAAAGGTAATGGTTATATTTTCATAGTTTTGTTTATTTATTAATGTTATACTTATCTTGCTATGCTGCATTTGAGGGTGAGATTTGTGAGGCAAGGTATGCGTAGATGAAGGTTATAACATCCAGATTTACCTGTAAGAATTTTTCAAAGATCCAGCAAGGATGAAATGAAATCCAAGTGGAGAATAGAAAAGATATGCAACCAGTGAATATTTTAACTACATCACAGTTTTTCTGTGAAAAGGACCTCTTAATGAGTTTGTAGACATTAAGAATGTGAATGGAATTCATGAACATATCTCTTTTTTTCTTTTTTTTTTTTTTTAATAAGGAGATTAATCTTTGAAATTAAACACTCTGCAGACTGATTTAGACAAATATCCATCAAGAAGAGCTTGGAGAGAGCTGATTTGGGGTTGGATCACGGGTGTGGATTAGCCTGCCTCGTGAGGTCTATTCCAGTTATGTTTTCTGTTGTTATATTTCTGGGCATGATGAAGACTGGTAAAACTCCTCAGATTTCTGTACTGAATTAAGTGATGGCAGGACTGAGAGTTAATAACTGCCTCAGATTCTGTTTTTTTAGTTCCTACATTCCTGCAATGTAATGACTACTTTGGGGTTATCAGAAGTATTAATTTTTTTGATTTTACTTTTTTAAGAATTATAATAAAACCAAAATTATGATTTCAAGCTCTGAATAAATTCTGTAGTAACATTCAGTTGCTCTGTTTCTCATTAGCAGACAGAAAATTGCACATGTAAAGGCAAATATTCTCTGATGCACCTGACTTCTGCTGGGGACATAAAAAAACATTGGTAAATGCTTAGCAATTTACTGAGCCAATACATTACTTTTTCAGAATATGTGGTGTACAGCTAAAGAGGAAAGTGTCAGCATTCACATTTGAGCAACTTCCAACTGCAGATTAAATACCTCACCGTTTTTTACTTTTTTTTTCTCCCACACAACTACCTCTTTGAAAGCATTAGCGTAATTTTATGTCGGTGTTTTACTAATAATGGGTTTTGTGAAAACCAAAAATTGTCAAGGTAGAGAGTATGACCTCCTCCATTCTCTCTTTAGTACTGTGTCGCAGCACTGTACCTCATTTGTTACCTTACTGCACTTCACTGCAAAAACGAATTACAGTTAAAATTAAACTCTATAGAGTGTGTCCTGCCACCTTTTAGCTGTTAGACACAAAGAGGCTGATTCCTGTGTATTCACCTCTTGTTTAGAAGATTCATGTTTATCTAATGTGAAGTCAATATTATTGTCCTGAAAAGAGTTAGAGTATTGCTTACCATCCATCAGGGAGTGCTTCTTTATAGCACCGACGCTATGCTCTAGTGGCTCAGAAACCATTTAGCAGTGCTAAGATTCTGATCTACCTTGGTGCATTAACATTCAAACCATCATTTATCTCTTCTTAAATGCTTAACAATAAAATAGTTCATGGTGTTTAACAGTCAGGTGTTTTGTAAATGGAAGGAAGGAGAGAATGAAATACCAATGGAAGCAGTGGAAAAATACAGAGGAACATGAGCCAAAATCTCTAGGTCTCCCTCTATGCAATGCACACCACTACATAATATACAGCATAGGAATCAGGAGGTCTGGCTGGATATGTATCATTTTAAATATATAAATTTATCTATGGATGAGCTGGAAGTATTATGTTACCGTTATATTGGATGGAGAGAATTAGGCCTCCAGAACATAACTTATTTTAGGATGAGATGAAAGCTGTTTTAATTGATCTTTTATCTCCATTAGTCCCTAAGAGGAACACAGGCTGAGTAGATGCGATTCCAGAACCAAAATTTTGAGGTATCTAAGCTAGGGCAGGCGAATTGAAGTGTGGATGTCTATTGCTTGCTCTGGTTTTGTGAACATGGAAAAAACACTGAATTTTCTTTCTGTAACATATAATTTGGTTTTCCATTATAATATCTTCGTATTATTCTGTCAATTACATTGATACTCTCTAAACCATTTATGATATCCTATATGCATGCAGTTACATACATATATTTGAAAAAAAACCAAAAAAGTAGGGAGGGAAACAGTAACACATGTGCTGGAAGAAAAATTTTATATGCTGTGCTTGCATGCAGAAGAAGAACTACAGAAATGTTTTCTGTGTTTTGTTGCAGATAATTGAGTAAAATAGGGCTGAAAAATATAAGATCTGCTTCAAAGCATGAGTCTGTGCTGCAGAGTTTCACAGCGTGCAGGAGGTGCCCGTGCTGGGTACAGGAACAGGTTCATCCCCCAGCACAGCGAGGTGCCATAATGGCCTGGCGGAGTGGCCGTGTCCTGACACACCCTTCCCATAAATTCAGTCTCCTACTGTGGTCACCCGTCCTTTAAAGAAACATTTGAAACACAGGGATATTCCTCTAGTGGTGACCAGCACAATTCTTCCTCTTTATACAGGCTCAGGTTTTCCACAGACGCAGATACTGTGCATTTGTGAGGGCAGCCTACATTAAAAACTTACTGCAAATAAAAAATGCAGATGTTTTGAAATTAACTCTCTGCAAATTTCTTGTTAGTTCTGTCTCTGCGATACCATTTTGCTACTATATTCTTTGGGGAGGGCAAGAGGGAGGTTGGTTGATTTTTAAACACATTTTTTTATTCCTTGCTGTCCCAGTTCCAGTACAAGAAACACAAGAAGCAATGAGCAAATAAGGCTTCAACTGTGATCTCATTCTCCCACTGCTCTCCCACTTAAAGATCATTAGAATTGCTCCTGCTTTACTGGAACTGTTTTTTGTGGGATTAGAGTCAGGCTTCACTGCTTTGTTTTAGACTGTCATTTTTTTTAGAGATTTTACACTGTTTATTTTTGCTGCCTCCCCATTTGTTTGTTCATCTTTCAACCTACTGTTTAAAGGATTTTGCTACAGCAGGATGAGAAAAAATTACAGCGATCATACAAGCTGCTAATGTTCTGCTGAGGAACAAAAAGCAAGATTATTTTTGGTGGCAAAGGGACTGTTACGAATAGAGATTTTTGTCTTTTTGCTGTGAGCAATGTATTAGTCTTTCTTTTAGTAGATAATACTGTTGCATTTATTCTCTGATTTTAACAATGTCACATTCACACGACAAGGTCATTTAACCTGTGTTTGGTAGGCAAACACATAAAGCTGCGAGATAGCATGTAATGCAAACTATTTTCAAATTGGGTTCGGGAATTAGAATGACAGAATGAATGAACTCCAGATTTGAAGAGCAAACATTTAATGTGGCATGTTCAGCATTGGCCAACTTGATTAGATTAAATGCCATATTTTCATGAAAGGTGTAAATATTGAACTACAGCTCTACGCTGTAGATCAAAGCTGTTTGCTTGGCTGAGATGATTAAATAAGGGTTAATAAATATAACCTCTGTTAAATCTTCTATAACCAAATTTATCTCTCAGCTTCACCTACCGTAGAATTAATAACTAAAGCTGGTAATTGTGAGCCAGAACATTTAGGCACAATATCTCTTGAGCAGAGTGTTTGATATTTGCTCAGAGCAAGAGTTGTAATTGACTGACAGTCCCAGCAAATGAACTGGTTCTCATTTGCTCGTCTGGACAGAGAAAGAGGCAAGGGTGGTGTGACCATCTCGTTCTTGGTGTGCCAAAATGTGATAGAACAAATGCCAGTGTGTGCATCTTCTGCTGCGATGCGTTGTGTGGAAAGGTTCAGGGCTTTGGCAGACGCCCTGTCGTCTTTACCAAGGAGTACTTAAAGAAGGAGACTCCCACCTTTTCCAGAGCAGAAGACCCAGTCAAGATTAGGCTGAGAGGAAGAGGAGAAAGGCAAAATGACTGTGTACCTCCATGGGAGTATGCATGGGACAAGGCACAACCCCACCCAGGACTAATAGACTGGGATTTTTTCTGTGTTGATGGAGGAAGTTTCAGTAGACAAGTATGACTTAAATTACACAGTGTATCACACCAAATGGTGGGTTTACCTCTTACCTGAAACTATTTGACGTTAACTGGAAAAGCTGACTACATTATACTAGGGAAGTTCTGTTTTGAGGATGTCTTATTTTTTAATTTTGACAATTTAAATTGTCTTATTTAGTAGGCAATAGACATCAATGGGCAGGGAGTGACAAAGTTGAAAAATTCATGTTCAGTGTCCCTGGCAACCTTTCTACTCTGTGCCCAGCTACCTTATTGTGGTGAGTTTGACCCTCTTCGTCTTCAATGCACAAGGTGAGATTTCTGGAATTTCTGTTTACCTATCAGCAGGCTTTAAAGAGATCTTTCTGTCTCTATTTTAGAGTTTGAAAAGCTAATCATACTCTACCAATCTTGACAGAATTTATCATAAGACAAATAATGACATTAGAATGATGGATGGACTTTATCAAGGAAGATGATAAGCAAGTGCATGCTAGTGCTGGCTGAGATAGGCAAAGATGGAACATATACTGCATGGCAGCTCAGCCCCAGATTACAGTGTAAAAGAAAGATGAATTATACAGTGCTAACCAGCATACCCAGAATTTTGCAAAGTTTTTTCAGAATTTGCATTTCACTGCTTTGTCTGGTGTCTGGCACTAACAAATTTTCTGAAAAATCACATGCAAGATATTTTTCATCCTTGAGAAGGGGAAAAACAAAACAATCCAAGAGGATTTGTTTTATCCAAAAATCTCCAAAAAACTTAAAAAACCTTTTCTTAAAGAAAGTTCTAGACCAGAAAAAACCCACAAAATATCAGACTCTTCCTGCAAATGGTAGATATTCTGGCTTACCTGGGAATGGTATCAGAACAATTATAACGGCTACTACTTGTTATGGTCTCAGATATAAAGTATTGTATGGGAAAAGAAGTGTAACTGTGAGAAAAGTGAGTACTGTTATTAGAGCAAGCTTATTATTACACCCTGCCGCTGCTTTTGATGATTTTGAAGACCGTGTCAGGGATAGGTTGCTTTGCTCTCTCAGGTTGAGTTTAAGTTATAAACCCTACACTCCATGAGTAGAAAATAATTTATTGGGTTTTAGATAAGGTGTCTTTCTTCTCCTTTCTTCATGAAACCCTGTTTTGGAATACTGTCTGTGCACGTGCTGTGTGATTCAGCTATGACAAGCCTGGAAGGGAGAAAGGGAGAGATGAGGCACAAAGATTTAATGGCTCTGCAGGAACTCAGCAGCTTGTTAAAGCAGTGATTTGCGGCACGGGCAAGGAAAGGCAGCCAGGCACGGCACAAAGCATGCATTGGAAAGCCAGAATTTTGATTGCAAAGATCTGGCATTCAAGACATGACATTATTCCCAGAAAGACGAGCAATTGCAACGTGAAAAACCTGCAACAAAAGCTTGATTTACTGCAGCCAGGACAGCCTGTTTGGATTTTGACAAATGAACCGATGTACAGCGGCTTGGCCTGCAAGAGGAAGAGGACAGGGGCACTGTAGGGATAGCTGGGACTGTGGTCCTGGCACTGCAAGAGGGCAAGAAGGAGAAAGTGGAAAGAACTAAGGGAACTAATTTAAGGAAATGCATTCAAGGCAGCACACACAGCAACCAAGCAACATGGCAAAAGTGAGTGACAGACTGCCACCTCTGTACAGGCAAACAAAGTGCAAGTTTAGTACTAAAAGTACTTCTGATCCACCATAACTAAACCAACAAATGTGACAAAAAAAATTCAGAAGTGGGAAAGATTTGTATTAATACAAAAATGGACAAAATGGCCAAAAGAATACCCAACATAGCTGCAGCTCTTTAGGTTTTAGGAAGTTTTCATAAGAATTTTTATCCTAAAAGAATGACTTGCAGAATGGCACAGTATTTCTTTATGTATAAGAAGGAAATATCAAAGAAATAGAAAGAGGTAATATCTTTTCTTATGATTATTTTAAGAAAGGAGGATAGTGATTATATTTACAAAAGAGCTGTTTTCAGTGCACATGAATTCAAAGGACAGGATGGAAGTTTTAGCAGTAGGGTCTGTGTTATTTTAATGGAATGCAAATGACTATTTTTAACATATGTACCTAATAATTCAGAGGGTGTTGTCTTTGATGAGGCCTTCAGGGCAATTTCACAGAAAAGGTGGAATATTTCTGTCACATAAGAGAACTTCATCTGCACTTCATTCACTGAAAAATATAAAGATGAAAAACTATCCTTCAATCAAAGAAGGGAAGATAAAAGATTTAGATAATGGAACTAAAGCTTGTGTGTTGCCAGAGAGACTGGATTCTTTATGAAAAGGATTGTAGTTAATTCCTCTAGGCACAGACAGCTCATATTCCTGGCAAGACAGACAGACATACAGGATGTATGAGTAAATGAAAGTACCACTGGGTGTGTTATAGACACACACACACACACAAATATGGGTTTTTGTGATAAATAGACGGTACAAATGTCTAGCGTAACAATGTGATAATGTTATCACGTTTTTCCTAAATTCTGAGAGCAATTCAAAGCTATCATAGAGGATTATCACAGAGGATTGGGGGCACTGGTGGATGAGAGGCTTGACACGAGCTGGCAATGTGCACTTGCAGTCCAGAAAGTCAAATATGCCCTGGGCTGCATCACAAGCAGTGTGGCCAGGAGGTGAGGGAGGGGATTGTCCCCTCTGCTCGCTCTGGTGACATCCCACCCCAAATATTGTGTCCAGCTCTGGGGTCCTCAGCACAGGAAGGGCCTTGTGCTGTTTGAGTGAGTCCAGAGGAGACCATGAAGATGATCAGAAGGATGGAGCCCCTCTCCTACAAGGGAAGGGTGAGAGAATTTGGATTGTTTATCCTGGAGAAGAAAAGGCTGTGGGATGACCTTACTGCAGCCTTTCAGTACCTGAAGAGACTCTACAAAAAGGCTGGGAAAGAACTTTTTACAGGGGCATGTAATGACAGGACAAGAGGGAATGACCTTAAACAGAAAGAGGGTAGGGTTAGATTAGATCTAAGGAAGAAATTCTTTACTGTGAGGGTGGTGAGACACTGGAAGTATTCCAGGCCAGGCTGGATGGGGTTTGAGCAGCCTGGACTAGTGGAAGTTGTCCCTGCCTATGTCAGGGGGGTTGGAAGCCAGATGGTCTTCAAGGTCCCTTCCAGCCCAGACCATTCTGTGATTCTATGACTGACTCTATGACTAATTCTATGACTGGTTCTATGAATCTATGAAAATTAACACTATTTGCCTAAGAGTCCTTTTTTTTTTTCTTGAAACAAGGTATGTTCTGTATTCACCGCCTAAATTAAAAATTAATATTTATGATGCTGTGTTCATGCAGAAATTTAACACAAGATATGAGGATCTGTAAAAATACAAGTTTCCTGAAGCCACGTACCTTCTATCTGTTTCCAAAAGATCATGAGGATAAAGTTCATCAGGATTGAATCTTTTGTGAATCCTAATGTTTGATGCTGCTGACACTTAGTAGAGCCAGCCTGGCCCTGCATAGCCTGACACAGGAGGATTCTAGTCTAGAGTCCCCAGTTTTAGGTTCCCTGAAGGATGCCACTGCTCTGTTTTCTTTGGGCTTTTACCTGTGACCAGGAAGAGTCTCTATCCCATTTAGGTATGTTTCATCACTTTAAAAGTAGGAAATAAAACCACAAATAATCTAGCAAAGCACAGGGCTGAGGTTTTATTTCATGGATACAATTTTTAATCCTATACCTGACAGGGACACCTTGTCATTAGTGCAGGGTTGCTTCTGAGGTATCCTTCAGAGATGGAACTGTGGAGCCAATTCAGCTGCTGGTCCATCTGCTGGGAAGATGAGATATTTATAACAGGCTTCTAGATCATGGCTAGGGATACCAGAATTTTTCTGCATCTTTCCATCCACGCCAGAATATTTTGTCTTTATATTTTTTATTTACAGGGACATACATTACTGTGTCTTTGATTAGAACTTCACATTTGTGAGACTGCAGATGAAAGATTTAGGGGCAATGTGTATGTTTTTTTAAAAAGTAAAAAGTCTTTGATGTGTGGATTCTTCTTTTGAAGTTTCCTTTCTGTCTGTGCAGCAAACTGAACTACAGAGGAACCTCACTCCTCTGCCTTCCAAGAATGTGTGATGTGCTCCACCACTTTTTCTCATAGCTTAATTCTACCTTAGAATTATAATAAATTGCAACTCTACAGTATCGACTTAGCCACTTGTTGCTTACTCTCTGCAGAAGGCAGGGCTGGAATATGAGGAAGTGAATGACAAATTTGACATTTAGAATGCTTTTCCAAATCAGATCAATTGTTTGCCCTTTGCCATCTTGGGGTATTCTGACTGTCACAGGCCAGCTGAAGAGATAAGCAAATCCTTCACTTCTAATTGAAAAAAAAAAAAAAAAAGACACTGATAACAGGTATAACAGATAGTATAATATTTTATTATTAAATTAGGAGCAGCACAAATTTGAATCAATTTCATATTGTTACTCTCTTCATGTGTATGACATTTAACTCCAAAAGAAAGAAAACAAATTGATAAAAAATCAATGTTGCGTATTTAATGGACTACAAAATTGCTAAGTGATGATTTTTGAGATTTATTATAAAAATGTAATATGATAATAGAAATATAAATAGGGAACTGTTAATAAGCAGTGAATTCTCAGAGACTTGCTTTTCACCCTGTTCAAACTTTAGCAATGATTTAGGAGGAAATGTAAAAACAGTTTGCATAAACAAGTATATAATAAATATATAACAAAATGCAAACAAATAAGAACAAAACTCATGCTGATACCCATGGTACAGGGAGATTTGGTACTGGGGAGAGTAACTTAGAAAGGAATTGTAAATCATTAATTCTCCCTAATTGCTGGGGATTGGAGATGGTGCTCTCCTGAGGTTGCTTTCTGCTTTGTATATCTTTGATTGTACATAAGTGTGTGATTAAACAGAAAAAACTCCCAGATCAGCACTCTGGCTGCAAAGAACTAAAATGGTCTTCAAATAACTTAACAGTGAAATACCTTACTAAAATATGTTATGATATTATAATAATCATAATAAAGCAACAGTAAACATGTTGATAACTTTGAGAGGTTTTCAAGAAGCATCATGAAAATGATCACAGCAGTGTAAGATGTGCTCTAAAAAATGAAGAGCAGTCAAAATGTCTAAAGCTTATACATTCATGGGTGTGGTGATAGTGCAATTTCACACCATCCCCTTTTCCCACCTCTTGTTACCAAGCCACACTGAGATCTTGAAAAACGTTTTTGTGCATCTATGCAATGGACCAGAGCAGAGCACTGGCCTAACAAATGTGTATTCCTTTTTCTAGGAAGAGCAGAAACCAGAACAAGCCCATGAGGACTGAAGGGACCTCACATAACTGCTGTAGTTTCTGAAAGTACAGCCTCACCTCTAAGACAGCCAAAATTATGTTTGATTTTCTGTTTGAGGGAGACTCACACTTTTTAGGAAAAGAAACAATGTGGGCCTGAGTTTAATGTCAGGGGAAAAGGGCAGTCTGGATCCACTTTGGGAGATAGGACATATATTGTCATGCTGACGTATATAGAATCATAGAATCACAGACTGTTCTGAGTAAGAAGGGACCCACGAGGATCATCAAGTGGGTACCCACTTAAGTGGGTAGGCTTAGGATGGATATTAGGAAAAGGCTTTTCACCCAGAAGGTGGTTGGGCACTGGAACAGCTCCCCAGGGCAGTGATCACAGGCACAAGCCTGTCCGAGTTCAGGAATGTCTGGATGATTCTCTTAGTGTACAGTTTAGTGTTGGACACTTCTACCAGAGCAAGGGGTTGCATTCGGTGATCCTTATGGGTTCCTTTCAATGTGAGATTTTCTGTGATTCTGCAGTTTGTGTTCTTTTCAAAGACAAATATTTGAATTTAGATGGGAGGTATAAGGCTCAGGAGATACCCAGAACAGAAGAACAACTGTTTAAGGTACAAGAGGTTGAAAGCAGCTGCAAATACCTCCTTATGACTATTTTTCAAAGAGAATTTGCTATAGAATTCTATTATCCATTTTTGTACCTAAACACTTCCCCACCAAGTATTACATACAAGAAAATGACAATTATGGAAACTGGTTAATAAGCAAAGTGTGAGATCCCTCAGGCACCTGGGTCTACAGATGCTGTATAGAGGACTCCCCAGAGAAGAGTATTTTATTCTATCATTGTGGTCTTACGACATTACACAAAAGAAAAGAAATCTTGGCTTGTTACTGGACTTGTTGAGCTCTGCTCTCTTCTCAGCCAGCATTATCTGCTGCTCAGCTGAGCTGCATCTTCCCCATTTCTTATGTTCAGGACAGGGATGAATAACTTAAAGCTTACAAATCCATACATTTTAGGTCAGGGGAGGAAAGACGGAAGAGAAAAGGAAACAACAGTCTCATTTTATTCCCTGTGATATAATTTTGTATATTAATTCCCTCTCTACCTCTCTCCCCATTTCTTTAAAATACATGGTAAGGGCTATCATCAAGCATGAAAAACCACTTAAATAGTTTATTTGGTACAGCATTCTAGCACAATGCTGTGCATTAGCACAGAATTTCTAAATTGCAGCATTATGAATTACACTCCACAGCTTATCACAGATTGATTTAGTTTGTTATTTTTCCAAGATTCTCTTCTATAAGAAATAAAATCTTGAAAGCATTACCTGTAATTGCTATTTAAGATTTTTCAATTGACACCATACTCTGAGCTGAGTCAATTAGCTGTGTGGAGTAAAACTTCAGTAGGTGTAGATGTAATTCCATTGGCTTCACTGGAGTTGAAACAGTGATAATTAGATGAAGATCTGTCTCATAAATCAATAAAATTTCAAATAATTATTTTTATGAACTCTGTAGTGAAGCTTATCCACATGGTTTTTCTTCCAGAGAAGTGCTGCTACTCTGCTAATTTCTCATATATCTTATACATATGTTCCCATATGTCTCTGTGGATAAGGTGATGAAGTATTTACCAAAAGGTAAGCCAATAAAGACAGGTTTTAAGGCTGAATATGTGTTTTTCTGCATAATAAACATATTAATAAAAATATTTTAGTCGTTGAAACTGTGTGGATATTCAGCAAAGTAAAGGGGTATATTAACTCAGTGACAATGTAGTTTTTTCTCAAGTTTTGGACAAGTCTTATTCACCCTTATCTAATTTATTATTCACCCCAGTCCTGCGCAGCCATTGGTGCCATCACAAAACACAGGGTTATGAAAGCATTAACAGGATGGTCTGGGAAAAACGACAACAGAATAAATTTTCTGCTGTTTAGAGGCCTTGCAGGGCCAGTACAGACTCTAGTCTTGTAGCCCAGACAATGCAGTGGTGCCATCACTCATAGCAGGAATGCAAGTAACATCAGAGAAAAATGGAGATACTGGAAAGTATCTTGCTTTGATTGCATGAATTTTGGACTATAAGCATTCTTATAATTGATAATGGATTAAGTTATTTAGTTAGCTAGATTAGACTAATTACAAATTATGGGTTTTGCATACCAAGTTTGTTTCTTTTGCCTGTACCAAGATCTTGAGTGCAAAAAAAAAAAAAAAACAACCAAAAAATTAGGTAACCTATCCTCTAATTTAGATGCAAGAAATTGAGAACGCAATGCACCGAGTAGGTCGGGTTTGGGTTTTTAAGTTTCTTTCCTGCAAATAGTTGAGTTTAACCTTCATTTGGTTTGTACTGGGAAATATGCAGAATTAGTGCAATAGTTCCAGATTTGTTAAGGAAGAGAGAACAATTGCCAAGTCATAAAAATAGCACACATTACATGGAATAAGTATTTTGCACACGTTGTAAAGAAAGGAAACTCAGAGCCTTAAATTACTTCTTCACTTATCTCAAGCTAACATTTGTGTAAATCTTTTATGACTCTAGCAACTGAAAACATTCACCAAACACGGTAGTTACCCTGCTCAGTGACTCTGTAATTATTGATGGTAAATCCCAACAGATGCTGTTAAACATATGTTTAGCACTTTGTACTCTGAACTATTCTGCAGCTTTCTTGTACCTGAAAGGCTGATTTCCTGTGCCACTGAACTGCCACCCTTCAGTGCTCTTTTCACTCAGTGTTTTTACCTTTTCACCTCTGTTTTTCCTTTCCAAACCTTGAGCCACTAAATGTTTCTCTCTCAATAAAGGCATTTTTGTCTTTTCTTCTCTTGTGGGGATCCAGCTCACATGCTTTCTCACACCTTGGCAACATTATTGTTGTTTTCCTCCAGTCTCCTGTACTTCCCAGGACCATGGAGCACAGGCAGTTCCGCCCCTGGGCTTAGGGTTAGTGGACACTGTCCTTCAATCCATTCATGCTGAACTCCACGATGTGGGCTCAAATATCTGTTTTGCTTTGTTAGACTTGACACCAGGTATTTTTGTCTCTTCTGCGAAACACACATATTGATGAGGCAGCATGTGTAGGAATAACTCCTCTCCCTTTGGCTTTTGAGGCTCCACAGCTGTGAAACCTGGCTGCAGGCAGCACCTCCCTTCAAAGCTGAGCACGTTTTTACCTGCAGGGTGTGACCTTTCTGACATTTCCCAATTTCGAGCTCAGGTCGCTCTTTTCTTCACTCCCTGACCTCGGAGAGTCCCTCCAGGGGCTGACACAAGCGCGTTTTGGGCAGAACTGTGATGCCCAGCCTGCCTTGGGATCCCGGGAGGCAGCAGCACCCAACAGCACTGAGCACAGCAGCCCACCATCCTTCCCTTGAGAGTCTAGCCCTGAATTAAGTACATAATTAACTAAATGAGCATGTTAGTAATCATCTGCATATGGAGCAGTCTCACTTTCCGCATGCAAATACAGAAAATATATCTGCGTGTGTTTTGACACATGCATTTTATGGCATTTGTGCCTACAGCCTTAATGACTTTGGTCCAGTGTTAGCTGCGCTATATCACAGAGATAATAGAGAAATTTCTCAGGAAATAGCAGGAGGTTTCCAATTCAAACTAAATTAGAATTATAAGCCTGCCATGATCTTTGTGGAGCTTTGGCTGCTTTATTAAGTACCCACTTAGACTTACACCAGACTAATAATGTATTTGCTCAGTTTGAGAGTCTCCACAATAAGGAAAAAATGTATTACAAAAATCTTTGTTTTAATTTACTCTAACAATTTTCAGAAACTGCTGGAATCTCACAGGTACAATCCTGAATAAATTGCTGTGGCTGCCACTGCTAATAATACAATGGAAATACTTTTAAATATAGATTTAATTTAGGGTCTCAGTTGGCCACTATACGATTTTAATTCCTTTGGTTTAAAAGAAGGACTAAATTCCATACTGTGACTGAGAAGAGATGTGTGAGCAGCTTATTCTGCATTCATTAGGACTCATCCTTGGGAAGTAATAAAACTCTATCACTGGACTAACGGAGATGGGAAGGACTGCCATAGCCTGATGTGTTGGGCAATGAAAACAAATCTTCTTCCAGAGCTGTTAGCACTATGCTATATTTTTTGGAAGAAACTATATTTGTCTTCGTTGACAAGCCAAAATCCTTTTGGGTAAGAATTCAGTGAAAATGAGAAAATAGTTGTGCAAAAGCTCTGAAAATTCCAGGAAGAATAATATAATTACTAGGCTTGGGCAAAATACTTCAGTCATTTCATCACAATTTTAAGTCTGGTCATATAGGATAAATGTAGAAAAACTTCAGTACAAACAATATGAAACTGAAAAAAAAAATTAAAATTAAAAGTTTTTTAAAAACTTTGGAATTATTTGATTTGATTTAGATTTCAGTTGGATTTCTTGATTCACAATATTTTTAGAGTTTTGAATGTTCTGTCCCAGTTTGGGATTGTAGATTATTTTAGAATCTCACAATTTTTCTACATTTTTTCTCTTTTATCTGCTCCTGTGTCCTGTGAACACACCTCCCTTTTTATTAGAGTCCGATATCTATTTAATATGAGTTTAGTGGATGGTCATCTGATTTCTGTTCCATTAAAAGTCTTTCTTCATTAACACTTTCTTTTAGAGAATGCCTTATTACACTTAGATATATAAAGTGAATGGCATAAAAATCTTCTTGATAAGGCACCTGGAGAAGAGCAAATAAGTGGGAAGCAAGGCAGGAAAAAAAATAAATTCAATAACAAAGAGTACAAAGTCAAGAAATTACTGCTGTAAGATGGTAGGTTATTTTTTGGGAACAATATGCAAAGAGAAAGTGAGTTGATCAGTGTATCATTTTATAGAGATACAGGTGAATTAAGATTACTGTTCATGGCACCAGTGAGACCTCAAAGTGATGTTGTGTCCAATCATCACTGCTGGCACTCAGGAAGGATGAGTACTAACCTAAGAGTCTGAAGAACACCTATGGGGATAATCAAAATAGAGATGACACTGAAATACCTTTTTTAATTTAGCAAAATGAGAAATATACATGGGTTAGAGCTTGATATTAGTTGGTTCGTCAAAGAAGTGAGCACTGTATATCAAAAAGAGCTCTTTGAGTTAAAGACATAAGAACAAATGTACCTGAACTTTCTGTGAATAAATTTAATTTGGGCTTCTGAAACCTGTCTCATCATCAAGGCACTAAAGGCATGGAGCAGTGACTGTCTCTGATGGCCTGAATTGCAGTTTAGTGTAAGGAGGAGCACTGTGTAATTTTGTCACTTCAAAATGAAATCTGATCCAGGATGTTTTTTGTCTCTTTCCAGTCTCAACCCTTTTGTCCTAAAACACAGCATGCTTTGGTCTGTTATTTTTTTGCATTGACAACACATATATGCTCTCTACTTGCAGTGACCATGTATATATATATGTTTGTGTGTGTGTTTGTGTGTGTTCTTGAAGTCACATCTTATCTTCATAAGTGTCTTCTTCTTCTCAGTGCTTGGCAGCTGCTGTGAAAAGTAACATCAGTTTTTCCTTTTTTTGGCCAGAAGGAGACTAGGAATGAAGGAGACTCTGCTCCTTTCTGTTCTCAGTGTTTAGTGAAGCCTACAGAAAGTCCCCACCCTCTGCTCACTGTGCACATCACTGTGCAGCAACAGAGGATTTCCAAGCTCTTTTCCCCGAAAACTCAAGGGCTCACCACTCAGCTCCCTCCAGCCTTCTTGTTGTGTGTTGCTTGTCTACAAGTGTTTTGGGAGAAAGAGAAAATGAGGGTGGAAAATGGCACAGCTCATTGCTGCTAATAAGAGTACTAGACATGAAATGGTGAAATGCAGCCTGGTGTCCCCAGCTTGTACATGTTGCTTTTTTGTAGACTTCAAAATACTTAGTGATACTTTTTTTTCATAAGATACTTATTTGGGCACATTTGGTGAGGAGAAAGTTTGTTTCTGATACTTCTCATTCAGGGAAAAGAAAAGAAAAGAAAGAAGGAGGGAATAGTACTCTAGAAACTGAAGTACTACTTGGTACACGTGTATATTCTAGCTGATCTTTTTAAAAACTCCTAATTTTTAAAGCCAAACTAATGATTTTTAACTTGAACGCTCTATACAACTTGCTTTCTGCTGTCCTAAGCAAGCAGACTCCACTGGACCATGAAGTAAACAAATGAGAACAGAAATGTATGAGCTTGTTTTAAAATGCAGCCCATGTAAGGGAAGAGTTCCTTCCTGTGTTCACCATTAGTGACACAAACAACTCAAGGCAGAAGAACGTCTGGAGGCTCTCTCCAATAATCAGGTATTCAGTGGCAGCTGACAAGATAACTCTCACTGAGAAACAAATGAAAACCATGTCAGGCACAGATGTTTGGCAATTAATATCTCAGTATTAGATTGCAAGAACTACTGATTTTGCTTCCTTTATTTCCTGGCAGCATTATCCCAAAGTGAATAACACACACCTCCATAGCATTGTGGCAAGATAATTACAAGCTGATTACTCATTTGGTGCAGCCACGTGAAGAGTTGTTAAATACTACCAAGAAGGTAGAACAATTCCTACTGACACTCTAGTGTTTTTATTTCTTAATATAATGAACTTCTGGAAGCTCACACTGTGTTTAACTAAACAGTTTTGCATTTTTCACCTGTAACTGGCATTGAGAAGAATTACTACCTCCATACTAACAAATGTGCTAAAAGGAGTTACACACTTGGTAAAATCATGTGTTACTCATACTTGGGTGCTTTATGATGGGAAATTCTATGAAACATGTAGTCTAAAGCTGCCCTGTTAACTTGATAGTCATGCGTTGAAAATCACCACATAAAATAATTTAGATCAGAAGGGAGCTTGGGTGGTCTCCACCTCCCTCAGCATTCAAAGGAAGTTGCTCAGGGTTTTCATTTTTTGCTCAGGGAAAATTGTCAGGACTGGAGGAAGCACAGGCTTGCTGGGCAGACTGTTCCACAGCCTAACCATCTTCATGTGGGATGGTTTTTCTCTGCCATTTCCACATAGTTCCATTTGTAAAACCTTAGATTCCTTAGATGAATACCAGTGCATAACACCACAAAATGTTTATGGTTGAAATGCTCTGAAAATATTTCTGTGTGCATGAGTAAAGTAAAATATGTTGACTTGAATCAAGCCCACTATAAAATATTTCTATTGTTTATGGAAATCTTTGGATTTTTTTCTGTAGCTGAATTTGGATGCAATATTGTCTTTAATTCTGGACACGTTTGACAAATTGTATACATTTCTGTAGTAGAATCAACTGGTTTTGACCCAACTCATTTGGACTGGGCATTTAGGAGAAATATAAGAGAGATCCTTAATGACAAAAACTTCGTGTTTCCAGACCCACTCCCTGGGTTTGAAAATTTAAGTAGCGGAAAATATGGCGTGTCAGTAACCTGGACTACTGGAGTCTCATTTATCCAATCTGCTTTTTTTAGTTTTTATTTTTAATAATAGAACTTGCATTTTTAAACATTTCTAAATTTTTAACCACTTTTCTGTGACATGAGATTGCCTTTTAGGCTGAAATAGTACAGAAACAAAGCACCACCTTCAAATGAAACTCAGAAAATAATCCTTCACCCTGAAATGAGCTTAATTTTAAGAAATATAATAATTTATTGATTGTTCTATTTTTGAGGAGATATAATCAATGGATGTCATTTTGCAGAAAAGGTACAAGACTTTTTTTGTATACAATGTGTTTAGTTGCAATCCATTGAAAACTGTCTCAGGAAGACAGTATTTCAAGTATTGTGCAGCATATAATCATTATTTTAAAAAGGATTCATCATACTGCTTGGATGAAAAATTCACACCAAACAGACAGTATTTAATGAATAAATCAATAATGCTCATTTCAGGAAAAAATTAGGTATGGAATATAGCTAGGGAAGATAATAAAGCAAGATCAAATACTAAACCTCAGAACTGATGACCCATTAGGGATAATACAATTTACTGCAGTATCAAGCTGAAGTATATTAGGAAACTTACATCATAAAATTTGCTGTGTAAATGCAAATTCAATCTAATTTCTCATACGGTTAAAAGTCTGAGAGAAAGGAACTCTACTATACTGTTAAATAACAGTACATCAGTGAGTTACACTGGATAAGAATAAACGTAAAATGTTGGTGCTCACTATTAATAAATTGCTATATAAATATATCCTATTGGTCAGGGAGAAATATACAGGCCTGTTCTCAAACACAGTTCTGCTGTTTAAAATATGCTTGGTTTGATTTTGCTTAGAAATGCACTTTGTTGCAGATGCCAGCTTTTTTTGGTAAATGTTTATCTGTTTTTTCCTCATCTGTGTTGCAGTAAAAAACCCTGAGAGAACTTTAATTTAGGAAAGTGGGAAATGGAAGTTTCATTTCACAGGGGATTCTTCCCAGACACCTTAAACTGCTGAAACCCTGCCACCACCATGAACATGAAAAACCCCAAAAGTAGAGTAAGAGCAATGAAACTTCCTGGGTCCTTTAATTAAATCCCATTAAAGTCACTGAGTAACAGGGGCAATTTGATATGGGAAGAAATCTGTTTTAGTCTTCCAGTCATAAAGAAGACTTGTCCTCGCAAAAAAACTATCCAGCACACAGCTTGACTGTGCCAGGCATGATAGACGGGACTGGCTGCTGTACTTTCATGTTCACACTTCCTGTGCCTCATGTGTGATTTCTTAAACAACTCCAAGCAAAATCTCATTTTCATTTATAGGGTTGTACACATATCTGCTGCTCCTTTGTGCTATCACTTCAGGGTCAGCTGAAAGATACAGTTAAAAAAAATCTCTGTGTACTGAAAAAGAATCCCAGTCTGTCCATGAGTAGGGAAGAGTTTGAATTTTTCTGAATCCCTGGAGATTGATACAGCTTATTCTTATATAAGAATATACTGATATGTCTCATAGGGAACATAATAAATGCTGCCAGTGTAATTCATTAAAAAATATATAAAGTTATGTAAATCACACTCATGTCTGGTAGCATTACCGGCTGCTGCTGAAGCACAAGGGTTCAGCTGGTGTATACCTGTAACTGTGTTCCCTGAGCATAGTAAATATTTATGAGGATCCCATTTTTAGACCATCTGCGTTCTGCCCACCACTGCATGAATATGTTGCTGTCCCAGCTAAGGTCATTGATCCACTTATGATTTTTCTATTTCTATTATTATTCTGAAGATGTTGCCCACAAAGGTAAGACACATGCAGGGATGTCATTCTTCTGCAATATGTGAGTATTTAGATGTTTAACTCTTCATGTTGGGCACCCCCAAATCTTTTTGTCATTGCCCTGTGGTTGGGTACAAGTCAGACAGCAGCTGTTGTGGAAGGCTGCCTTAGACTCTGGATCCCTTTTCAGAGGTGTGGGCTAACTTAAAAATGGCAAACGGGAGAGGAATAGTGTCACACTAGAAATTTATGTGTAAGAAAGGTGTTTTGTCTCATAAAAATTCTGTGGATTGGAGGGAAAGCCACTGCGGTCCGATATTCCTGTCTTATTGTCGGAAATCAAATGCTGGCTGAGGTTGTAGGTTTTCAAGGACCAAGTCCTTGTCAGTAGCATGACTTGCTTTTAGGGAATGTAAAACTAAGTTACTCAGAGAATTGTGAATATGTGTGGTGGAGCTGGTACCTCAACACAAGCCACAGTCTGGGAGGATGAGGAAAGGGTAATTGCTCAAAGTATTAGCTCATTTTCAATTAAAACAGTAGCCCTTGAACATTAGACAAGAATAATAGCTTTTTTTCCTTTTGTCTCTTCTTTCTGCCTATTATGAAATACAAAACCTGTAAGAGGATCAAAAGAAAGATTGCAAAATTCCAAGTGTAATTGAATGAGTTGGTGGAAATCAAAATATAGAGGATAAATCCATTTACTCTTCTGTACATATTAGAGCAGTATGCAACATTTATAAATAAATGTAAGAGCAAATATTTTTCTCTTCTATCTCAGATATACAATTTATTTATATTCTCCCATCATCAGTTATTGTTCCAAGCTAATCTGGTTTTTGCAGTTTTGTGTAAAGTATTGCATTTTGTATTTTGGCACACCTCAAATGATCTTTCTGATATCATTTACACTAAAATATTTGTTTATTTGAAGAATCTTGGAATAAATTATGTTCTTTTTTAGAAGGATGTGATACTATGCAGATAATTTTGATATGGAAAAGAAGCAATAGAAGTATGGGGTTTGAGTGCAATGCAAAATTCACACAAAAACCAACAAGTTTTCTTTATAAATAACATTACAGGGTTGTCTTGGTAATTTTTCTAGGTGTTAATTATTGTAATAATTGCTCACCTGTGGAAACCATTTGGTGATGGACAACCTGTAGTTATGTTGTACAACCATGACAGGGGAGCCTGAAACGGTGAATAACAGTATGCTACACGAGCAATGGCACCTTGAATATTGTAGAAAATAGCAATCATGTTTATAGTTGAGTCTTTTCCTTTTTGCTTGTGCTCTTCTGAATTGCATAAGTTTATTCTCTGAAAAATATGAAGAAAAACCGCCTTTTACTAAAACAGTCTTTTAAGCCTTTTAACCTGTAAGGTCCCTTTACTCTAAGCAGGGTTTTAATCATTCCCTGTGTCTGTGGATCCCCTGCTAACACTTTCAAAGCTGCATCTCATGCCATCATTTCAAATGTCACCTGTCCTCCATGCTTGACCTCAGCTCTGTCTTTGGTTGTAACTGCAATAGATCCTTCCTTGTGCCTCCAGGGATAATGAAGAGGTCCTGGGAAAGCTCTGTCTGAAGGCAGCCAAGTCATGAATGTGGATGAAAAGCAGTAGGGAATATGCATGCTAGAAATATGGAGTCTGGAATATTTTTGATCCTCCTTCTTGGAGAATTTTGTGGTGTTCAAACAGAGGAGGCCCCAGTTAGAAACAAAAAGCTTTTTTGCTTGTAAATTCCATAAATCTGTTCTGAACATTTTCAGTTCACAATGTTCATGCTATTTTTATGACATTTTAAAAGATCTGACTCTTGATATTACATTGATAATGTGAAACTAAGGGTTGGACTCTCCAATATAAGTTCTGATAGCTTCTGTAAATATCAGGGAGACTCTTTGTGACACAGAAAAGTGAAGGACAGGGGCTTTTCACTTTGGTTTAGTGAATAATTTGGAGAAGTCTGGAAGTATTTTTCTGAAACCCAAGGTCCAGCTTAGATGTCTCTAAGAGCCCCTGCTAATGAAAGTGAGTCTATTCATCATCTATGGTAAGAGGAGTCTCATTCATTACACATGGTGAGGAGTGGACGATCAAACTGCTCAAGAACATTTTCACTTTCATCTTTGTTCTTGGTGTAACTTTGCTTCACTAATTAAAAATAGTATCAGTCCATTGAGAGGTATGTTTGGGTTTTTTATGTCTAAATTGAATTACATCAGTTTTAACATCCTTTTTTAAAGACAGAAATTTCCTTAAAAACAAATGGAACATGAGAATTGTGCCAGTCATTCAAAGCTATCAGTGATTTACTTGCCTGCGTGTGGATTAATATAAATGCATACTTAAAATTTAGCTTTTCTTTAATTCAAAACAAAGCAGAAGACTTGAAAATTCAATTCAAATAAAGAACTTACTAAGTGCTTCTCAATATTATTTTTACTTCTTAAGAATGTTTCCACAGTTCATTACATCTTCTCTTTTGTTTTTAAATGAACATCTTTCAGAGGCCTGCTATGCTTAACTCAGAATTTATGGAAGTTCTCATTAAAGGATGAGACTATGCACAGAGTAGCAAGTGATCATTTGAAATAAAGATTATTTATAATTTGGGATAAAAATATGATTTTCCATTTAGTTACTTAAAAGCTCTTGAAACTGATCTGCTCATGAGAAAAGTTTTAATCTCTCTCAACTAATATTTTAGTCAAAACAATTCCATCATTAAAATTTCTGAAAGTTTCTATTTTCAGCACAAAATGCAAACTTTTTATTCATAAAGATGAAAGAAATGGCAAAATGACCATTCTGAAATATCTTCTCTGCATTCCTCGTATGCTGTCCTTAACCTGGGAGTTGGAAGACTGGTTTAGGAAAGTCAACATTTTTATTCATTTTCTGCCTTCCATTTAGCTCAATACTAGGCATAAAACAATGCCTTATTTTAGCTTTGCAGTGGTAGGAAAATATGCTAAGGCTCATAATCTGCATTTTTATTTGCACAGATAAAATCCTAATGATATGAGCAGCATTCAGCTGCCAGGACTAGGAGGTTTCATACACCTCTTCCCATCCATTGAGACCCCAACCAATGAACTGGTGAGATAAGTAATAAGAAAAGTCAGAAATGTTAGCTGAATGTTCCTCAAAGTCACATACACACAGAGAGCACAATCTTTAATAAATAAAAGTCTTTATGAGGGTTTAGCCACTACATGTACAGCCTTCTGCTTTGTATGTCCTCACTTGGCTTGTTAAGTAGTTGTTACATATGGCGGCTCAGTGCTTCAGATAAAGTATTGACATTTTGTACTGCAAGTATGGCAAAATAATAAAATAAAGACACCATACTAATTATTACTTTAACTGACACACCCAGCTGATAAAGCATAAACTGTGTTGTAGTCCACCACATATCTATAGCATGATTTCTCCAAATCAAGAAAGAAAAAAATAGTTGGGTTGGAAAAATGTGCTGTTTCTTCCATCCTTTGTCTGTTCTAGATGAAGTGATCCTTTAATTTTCTATTGTTCATAAATCAGAATTTCTAATAAATGTGAAGAGAGTTTCCCTCATTTTATTCTGTTCAGATTTTTAAGCTTCAATCACATAAATAGAGTCACACAAATATTCAATAAAGATTAATTTTCTGATAAAACCGTATATTTTTACCAACATTCTGAAACAATTTGTTATTCTTTGTGTAAAAACTTTGAGAACTAATGATCTCATTTACTATTGTTCATATTCTATCAGGATCCTATTGTATTTGGGCATTTAAAAATATGCTATTAAAATAATATTTTTTACAGATTCATATGCCCACAGTAGAAAAACTTCTTTTAATGGATAATGTCTCTCTATCAATGCTAAAATAAGTTAAATAATCTGATTTTCCTATTTTCTGATTGCTTCCAGAAATTAATTTTAACGTGTGTCATAAGTAAATGGAATATTTATAGCTTCTTGCTGGGTCTATGTCTCCTCAGGATGAATATGTGTGAGACTGTGGGAAGAGAAGATGAGAAGATTAATATAAAGACTTTCCAATAATCTAAAAATGAATGAGTTCACGCACTCTTCATTTGCTTCCATTCTGTACCTGTGGAAAGATGATTCAAAGCCACAAATGTGGGCACGTGGTTTAAGACACGCTGAGTAATGTGAAATGGCAGGTGGGAGAGCTGTGCAACAGAGCAAGGTCAGGGCCTTGGGGTGGTGAGGAAAGGAGCTGTGGGTGATGATGAAGGAGAGGCTCAGGTCAGTGCTTGGGCTCTTTTCAAGTAGAGGAAGATCTGAAATGAAAGCAGGGGTGAGAAACCCTATAAAGTCTACTCTCATCTCTAAGTTGTGTCACTTCTCTTCTTATTATTTCAGGTAATTGTTTAAAAAAAACCCCAAACTGACAATTATCTGTCCTTCAGTTTCTGCAGCTGTAAAATGGGACAAATATCTGCTTCCACTCTTAATTCACCCATATTGGCTGAGTAAGTTGCTGACAGTTCATTGTGATGATCTCAAACACAAGGTGACAAGAGATCTTATTCTGCATGTCATTTTTTATCAACAATACAATACACTTTTGAGAATGGCCCTTTATTCTTTGTCTCTTGCACACTGTAAATTTAATGTCTCACAGCACTCCTTGTGGTGTAGAAGTGAGAGATCCTTCAGAAATCTGAATTTCTGAATTACACTGACAGATTTTATCCTGATGTTTATTGAGAACAAATTAATTTTGTACTCATTTTCTCTTCCCACAAATCCACACTGTCTATCTTGTTTATTAGATCAGATAGGGAAATATACTTTATTATTTTATCATAGCTTGGGGGGGATGTAGTGTTGTAGTATCATGTACTTGTAAGTACAGTTAGAGTAGAAGGAGAAACTATTGATCAGCATATGTCAGTATTGTGAAGAATAAATTATTATTGGGAAGGGAAAGGTCACCACATTGTCATGAGGCAAATATACAGAATTCTTTATTTCTTTATTTATTCAAATCTCACAGGAATTTTTGCTTTAGTGAAAAACAGGATCATTCAAGAAACTAGGACTGGATCTCACAGACAGAACTGTCTGACTTCTGCTTCTGATCACCTGTGTGCCAGCACTTGTATTGATACACAAATAAATATCGATTTAGAATTTAACCACATACTGATTTCTCTTCTCTTTGGTGACTCTTTGGTAATGTGATAATGTTACTGTTATAAAAGGAAAACACTACTAATAAATGTATAAGGCCCTAGAACGCATTTTTATGGACATACTGAGGACAATCTAGGTAAGACCTTGAGAGACCTCAGCCTAGAGGAACGTTCAGGCACAGCTTATGGGTGCACAGAGCTCTGGCATTTGCAAATACTGGGGACACAGGAAGAAGAGGATAAGAAGGGATGATGCCAGAACTAGAGATAATGGTAAAGCAGTAAAAGCCCCAATCCTGGCCCTTACAGTGAAAGTACACACACATACATAAGGGGACCTAATTTTGAACCTGTCATGTTGACTTTTTCACAGCCGTACTCGTGGGTGACCCAGTTCCATCTCCAAGACATGTTCTGGCCATACTTTTAACCCTTCAGGGTGTCAGAATTGGAGAAAATCCCTTTCTGCCCTTGTCTGTCCATGGCCTTTCGGGAGTGCCACCGTTGGTGTGTCCCCCATGTCCCCTCCACACTGTTCAGTGTGTCTGAGGGCTGGCCAAGTTCAGAGTCCCTCCAGATGCCCCACAGCACAGGCAGGTCAGGGTGAGCCCACTCACTGGATTTTTTTGGATTTGCTATGTATGTAAAAGCAGAACATCTTTAACTTCCCGGTTTAACCCTGATTAAAACTTAATGATAGAGAAATAAAATATTTTACTAAGAGAGCCTTAAGGCCAGGCTTTGAACTGAAACAGGAGAAATGAAGAATTTCAAGCACACAGGGTTTGTGATTTAAGTGCACACCTGACAGTTTCTATATAGCTTTCCTTACAGACTAGTTCCCCAAATTTCTGGGTGCCGTAACTAAGACTCTTTAGCAGAAAGACTTTGCATTCAAACATCAGTTCAACATTTGACTGTAATGTATTTGTTTTAGTAGCTAAACAACTGCATTTGTTTTAACCCAAATAGCTGACCTTGTACTTTTCAGAGATATGATAAGATTGTTGGAGCTCTGAGACTTTCAAGGTTCACTAGTATAACAACATCCATAAAATGACATTTACAGACTAGATAACTATAATTCTTTTATAAGCAGTCACTAAGAAAGCAATGTTTAAATGCCAGTTTGCTAAAGAGGGAAACAACAATTCTAAAATTCAAGGAATATAAAAAAATATACAAAAGTAATTTATGATCCAATTCAACTAGCAAATAAAGTTTGGTTTTTCAAATTTCTGTAAAATACCCTTGTACTTTGATTGCCATGAACATTGACTTCTAAAAAACAAGGGCCATAAGCATTTCAGTGAATTCACAATCACAGATCCCTGTATATCACAGATCCATAACAGGTTTGTATTTCTTGGCAGTGATGTGAGGTTTAAAATTCCAAGTTCTTCTCAGAATCTGCATCAATGTTGGTCTTCTATAGTGAATTAATGGTGGAAAAACCCTTGTCTACCTGTCAGGGAGTACAGATTCACTATATTTGGTGCAATTTGCCTGTAACAAGCATTATAAGGAACTATGACAGGTCCTTATTATTGGTCGGGGTGTTATCACTGGTGTTCCATACTCTACTGCAATGATATGTAAATATCATACCAACATTTACAAGTAAATGGCCTTTCTCTAGAGAACTTCTTCATCCTTGTTTCCTTTGCTTTCTCCTTCAATTCACACATTGCTCTGTGCCCTCACTTCTTGCTCACTCTAACCAGGTGTTTCCCCATTCTGCCTGGTGCTGTCTTTTCCTGCTTCTTCCTCTCCCTCACACACATTTCCTATATTCCTTAATCTTCATTGTTCCTTCTCTCCAGTCTTAGCCCTCAAACTTTTTGACTTTTTAACCTGTCTTTTTAGCATAGGACATAAATGAGGAAAAGTCAAGTGTGGACAATTATCACAATTGTCTGTATATTACTGAATGCTGTGTCTAGTTGTCATATACACATGCAAAAGATAACAAATGAAAAGGGAAAACCAAATCATTAGAAGGTTCCCTAACCCTACCCTATCATGGAGAGAGTTTATCTTCAGGTGTAAATGGTTCTTTATTATAGCAGAGGTCCAACATATGGAAATAGAAATCTGGAGCCACAGCATCCATTTCAGTGGTGAGGGTAGTTATCTGCTCAGGAAACTCTCTCCTTGTAATCTCTCACTAATACATCAGGTTGATATAAATTGGATTTCTCTTACTCTGGTGATCAGTCAAAGATGAAACAGTGAGACACAAATTGTGTCAGAGGGATTTTGCAAGGAGACTTTATAATATGATGGAATGTCCTTTCGCAACCAAGTGACTATACTTGAATTCTCTTTTCATGTCATGTTTAGTGACTTGCAACAGAAACAAAAAAGCCCTCTGTTATTGTAATTAAAACATTAAATATGCAGTTAAAAAAATATTTATTTATAATCAAAGCAACAGAGGCCAAATTTTTCTACCAGTTACAAAATAATTTTGGAATGTTGCAATAGGGAAAAGGACTTTACCTTTGAGTAACAGACAATGAGATCTGCACTAAGTGATCAAAATTTTCCTGATCTCAAAATAAAAAATAAGGCAAATAAGTTAAATTTGTTCTTAGCCCCTTTAGAGGCAATTTAAAAATTTGAGAAAAAACTCTCAAACATATAAAACAAGAATTAAGAAATTAAGACAGTTACATCTTTAAAGGTAAATCTACACATAGTGTAAATAAAAAACAATGGATCAAGCCTGCCAGACCCCCATTAGAAGTCAGTTCTCTTTTACTGGCAGGTCACTGAGAGTGTAGGCTCTAGATTAGTGAGTTTGAGAACATCTGTGTTAATCCACAATAACAGAAAATGTGCTTAAGTACCTTCTATTAGACCAATCAACAAATTCTTTAAGCAAACACTTCATTTTAAGCACGGATATAGCTCTTATATTGGTTTTAGTGGGACTTAGGCATATAAATGATACTCAGAATGTATTTAATTAACTTGTGAATGTTCGTATCTTTTTATCCTTTTCTTTGATAAAGTCAACAAGTGTTGCCTCTAATTTTGCCTGCTTGTTTTAATTACAAATATTAATAAATGTCTCTAGTGAAACATCATGATCCGTGAAAACCTGAAAGACTTAGGATCCTGATTTTGTTTTAAATTAATAGAAACTACAAAATTGCTAGAAATTTCTTGTATTTTTTTTATTTAAAAGAGATTATAGAAATAAAAAATAACTGTTTTACTCAAAAGTAATTTGTTTTGTTAGAGATTTTGTTAGAGATATTCACAAGATTAATTTACTTTTCTAAACAGACAGATACAAATTTACGTATTACAACTATTACAACGTATTACAAATACAGTTCTGTATTACAAAGAAATAGAAAACTTGCTGTCATCATTAAGAGTTTGATACTGATTGATGACTGAATTTCCTCACACAAGTTTTCAGTGGAAGAATTTCATCAGCTTGATGATGATCACAGGGTTGGAGCACCTCTCCTATGAAGATAGGCTCAGAAAATTGGGCTGTTTCAGCCTGGAGAAGAGAATTCTCCAGAATGGCCCTCCAGTACTTAAAGGGAGTCTACAGGAAAGATGGAGAGGGGCGTTTTAAAGGGACATGTAGTGATAGGACAAGGAGGAATGGCCTTAAACTGAAGGAAGATTGGTTTAGAATAGATCTTAGGAAGAAAGTCTTTACTGTGAGGTTGGTGAGACACTGGAACAGGTTTCTCAGAGAAGCTGTGGCGGCCCCATCCCTGGAAGTGTTCCAGGCCAGGCTGGATGGAGCTCTGAGCAGCCTGGGATAGTGAAAGGAGTCCCTGGCTATGGCAGGAGGGCTGGAACTAGTGATGTTTAAGGTCTCTCCTGACCCAAACCATTCTATGATTTAATGATGCATCAATAATTTATCCTGTTCTCATAACTGGCTCTTGAGAACATCCAGCGCCGGTGACACAGCAACAGTGCTAGATGAATGTCACTTTTCACCTCCCAGTGCAAAGGAGGGCACCATCTACCCTTTGGTGACAAAGACAACCTTCATGACCTACCCCTGTGAGCAGTTTCCTAATCAGTTTAGCTGTGTAACATTGTAGTTTAATCAATGCCTTTCAGCCCTAATCAGAATCTACATTTATATAGTTAATTTAAAATAGTTATTCACTACTACTTTGCTTAACTTTTTTAGTGTTTTGTTAAAAATATTAACCTTTTGCTGCTTTTATTCTTGCTGAGCAAGATCTTCACCCCAGTTTAGTGCTCAAGTCTATAGGTTTATGTACACAAGTAAAAATTTTAGTTAAATGTGTCTTTAGGTCCACTGAAGACAGAAGGCTTATTTCAGAGGAAGTGTGCTCCAACTCCTGTGGTGTGGTAGATATTGTCCTTCAAGGAGTTCTTCTCAAAAAAGGTCAGATGAATTCCTAGAGTGGGGTGAAAACATTTATGAAGCAACTCAAAAAAAATCACTAAGAGGTTGAGAAATCTTGGACTAATGCATTCTGCCTGCTGGGAAGGGGATAAAAGTTATGCAGTGTGTTAATTTGTTATGTAGAAGAGAAATGACACAGTGAAAATTGGAAGTCTTTTTGCATCAAGTGAAATGTGGGCTTTGTTCAAAGATACATTACAGCTTCCCGCTGAGTACAGGGAGATATCTTACTGCATCAAATTTTGGTGCAATGTGTTGATTTCTGAGTATCTTGCCACAAACTAGTAATTAATATTAAATGAAAGACTCTCTCAATCTGTAATAGACTAAAAAAAGCCCACAAAAATTACTGCTGAATGGCATTTCAAAGATGATAATTTATTTTTGCCCTGAACAAGACACTTAAAACATTTTCAAGGACATCACGTCTTTAGCCTTTAAAATATCAACTAATTATCAAATCAATGATCATTTGGGGGAAAGTAATGAAGTATGGAAAATAACCACTTGAAATTATATAAGTCATTACTGCAAAGTATTTAAAACTGGTAAGTCATTAGCAAAGAGATTTAATATGCAGTTATTAAATGCCTTAAAATTTGATAAAAAAGGCAAATTGCATTTTAATTGTCATAATTTCCCATAAAATAAGAAACTTGCCCTTTAAGCTCTTCATACTTATCTAACGCTTGTTTATTTATCTAAGGAAATATTAATTCATTTATTCAAATTATTTTCAGCTTTTTAAAAAAGTTGACACCACTTCATGTTAACGTCAAATATAGGGAGGTATTTGAAATAGCAGTGGGCAGAATGACTCAAAGTTCAAGAGTGGAAATACTTAATTATATGCTTAACTTTAGGCTGATGAGTAATCAGACCTTTGCTGTTCAATAACTGCATAAGTGTTTCCAGGATTGGGAACTTGTTTATAGTATTTTAATACTTTTATTTGTTTAATAAACCATGGATTTATTGTATCAATGGCTTCAAACCTTGCTACACATTTCAAAAAACTTTCCTCTCGTCTCTTTTTGCAAAAAACTTATCCATGCTTTCTCACAAATGCACAGATGAGGAGATAGGGAATGAGGGGGAGAAGGCAGAGGCAAAACAATTTCTTGGGCTTTACTTTGTTATGGTCTTTCTTCTCTTTCTTTGACCTCCACGGAATTTCTCTCCAAAAGAGCCTCCAGGTAATGTGATCAGTGCTAAAACCTCAGGGATTTGCCTGAAGTCCAGTCTATTTGCTGTGCTTCTGGAAGTGTAAAAACTGAGCTAAGCACTTGCCAAAGACTCCTTTGTGCTCTGTGTCACCAGATCAGTAAAAAAAATTTAAAAAATTTTAAAAAATATATATTCTCCAGTCTCCCAATTTATCTGCTTCCTGTGCTGTGGAGAAATCCTTCCCTTTTTGTGTATTACAGGAAGTTAAAATCCTTGTCATGAATTACAGAAAGTTAAAATCCTTGTCACAGGACACGACACTCACTGACACAGACAACTTTCAAGGTCTCAATGAAAAAGATACCCCAGCCAAGATCTCATCATTATTTGGGTAGAAGAGTTTTCCTCAAACTCCAACTGAGTTCTGTACACCACTAAATATATCCTTTGTATTTTGTATGTAATAGGTATAAGATAGATAAATTATATACCCTCTTTTAAGAGAGTTTTAATTGCATACTATGCTCCAGAAATGTGTGTCACAAACATAATGTGAATGCCAATCTCCCACTGCCATTCCTGTGCTTTAGAGTTCCTAATAGAAACTGTAAGAAAAACTTCTCTGATGCTGTGCCGGTCACATTTACAACATCCTTAGTAACAGTTCTAGGAGTTCCTGGTAGCTGTCCTGAAAAGACAATACTCCATGATTTCCCTGACAGATTGAAAACAAATCAAGCAGCATAAAATTTTCCCTTCCACAGTGTCAAAAGGTGTAATTACAAGAGAAAATGTCTAGCTTCACTCAATGTATTGTGCTGTTGCATGTTCACTGATTCAGTAATTGAAAAAAAAAAATCAATTTACATTGTATTTTATTTTATTATGTAGTAAGAAATAGATTAATACTGTAGCTCCAAACTCAAATATCATAATGAAAATACCTACTATGAAAAAGAAGTTCCTGGCTTTGCCTTGTCTGAAGTTTGCTATTTGTATTTTAATTATGTTGAGTACTTTTACTACTGGTAAGAAAAAATCTTGGATAAACTGCTCATCCAAACCTACAGTCTCCCCTTTAATCTGATCTTTTCTGGTTCCCAAACATAATATTACTTCCCTAGTCAACCTCAAATTATTTCCTACTGTAATTTCCCTGAGTAAACTCCTTCAGTAGTAAGCCAAGTAGATGGATGTGAGTGGGTGGAAAACGTCCATCAAAGTTATTCTATTCTATTCTATTCTATTCTATTCTATTCTATTCTATTCTATTCTATTCTACTCCATTCTATTCTATTCTACTCTATTCCATTCCATTCCTTTCCATTCCATTCCATTCCAGTGAATGAAATACAGCAGTTGTTGATTTCATCCGGTGTGCTCTTTGGCTTTGTGGCTGGACGACTTCCTGAAAAGTAAATTTTTAGGCACCATAAAGATCATCTTGCCTGCTTAACTTCCTAGCTGCACTAGTAAAACATGTAGGGTTGTAAATTAGTTCAACAGAGTTTTATCTCTCTCAGCCTCCTATAAGGGTCCTTATATTTTCAGGTTTAGATTTTTGTTTGTAATAAAAGAAACTTTTGCCTTCTATACTGTATTGGGTTTTACAACCAAAATGTAGGCAAATATTCATTTGATTTCATTGCCTGACTTTGAGGAGAGATTTGTGGGGCTCCCACCCTGGTGTTGAAGGCCTTCAACAGTTCCCACAACACTACTGCAGAACCAGAGGCGTGGTGGGAGCCTGATATTCCTTCACATCCAGCCCCGTCTTTTGAAAAACACTTGCTGATGAGATACCTTGTGGACAGCCCTTACAGAGCTGTGTTTTCCTCACATAATTTTTCTCCCACCCTGCTATGCACTGTTGATATGCTGCTGAGTTTCTTGCACACTGCACCAAAGGTCAGGCACATTGCCACCTGCCATCTTGGACAGATCTCTATGTCACATGTAAATGAAAATGTGTTTGAAAAACAAAACTGAGTTACGCTGTAAACTACTGCAACTACAATTGCCTACTGCTTGCTTCTGTCACACTAGAACGAGATCCAAAACTGGCTGTTAAACTTGGAAAAAAATTTCCTTTCCATGCCTTGCCTTACGAGCCAGCTCTTAAGTGGGTGTTTAAGACAGTGGTGATTGGACAGTTGGTTTAAAAAAAATCTCCTGAGAGGGAAAACAAGTAGTGGGCCTCTGGAGATCCCAAGGGATTTTTGAGTAGGGATCAATGCCACTTTATTTACTCTTTTCATGCTCAGTCAATGAAGCACATACTGTGACTTACCTGTAGCTCTGAGCACACCCAACACAACCCTCGAGGAAGCAGGACTATAATGCCCTAGGGTGTTCCTGTTCCCTGCTCCCCAAGACTGATCTACTGAGTCAAAGAAAACCATCTGTTATTACCTAGCAAATTTCCTCCTAAAGAAACATGAGCTTCAGCAGATTTCTTTACTTCACTACTCTGGGAAGATTAAAGCAAGCAAAACTGCTTAGAGAACAAACCCTCTGATATCCTTTTGAAGCGTTTTAGCGTTATGAAAATTATATGTTCTAAGAAAAAGTTTTGGGGGATAGTTTTTCATCTGTGTGGGGCTGGGTTTTGGCTGGGTTTTTTGGATTTTTTGCCCCCCTCATTTTAAGATTAGTAAAGAACCAACTCTGAAAAAAGAAATAGTAGAACAGCTATTTTAGGGAAAAGAGTCTCAGTCAGACTGCAGTAATTCAGAAACAGGTCCCAAAAGTCACTTCTGTTGCACAGATTTGACATGAGTCAAGAATAATTGTAACACAGTGTTATTACTATTGTTTAACCAATTAGGAAAAAAGTGATGAAGAATAGGAGACACATGATGAATAAAAAGCTTTTCAAAATGGCTATACCTGGAGCTATAGATGCTTGAAAGGCTACATGCTGCTGATGTCTTTCGTCATTTAGCAAAATCACTAATTCAAAAATCAGGAACTAGATGTTATCTGCTTTCTAATGTGTAGCAGTATTTTGTACCTTATTATATCATTCTATAAAATGGATCACTAACATTAAATTTGAGGCATATTGTAAACATAATTAGACCACTGTAAATTAAGTGCACTGTGTAAATACCAAGTACTATTAATGCTGCAAAATATATTTGATTAAGTTTGTAATTAAGGCAGAACTTCTCTTATGGCAGCCCCTTTTGACATCTGATCTCTGGTTCCTTCTTCAAGATGTCTTCCTGACAAAATTGCATTCTGCTTTCTGTTTTCAGACTCATTATTCCTGGTGCTGGTTTGTAAGGATGTGGGAAGCACCAAACAGTGCTTTCTGGCTTCTAAATTCTAGAGTCTGGCCCTGAAGAAATTTAATTTTGATTCATAAAATAAATGAATCTGATACCAGAGCTGCTGCTGGGGAATTATTATGTATCTCCACCATGTCTAATTTACCTTATTCATTCTGTGTTTTTCTTGGGTTTAATTTAGAATTATCTAATATAAATTAAAGTCTAACCATCTCCCATATCTTGAACTGAGCTACTGAATACCTCAAGAAACAGGTAGATCTGAGTTGGAAAATTGCGACAGACAATAAAATTTGGATTTTACCTAAAGGTATGGTAGCCTTACCAGACTTAACCAAGTAGTGGAATAACCTCACAAACTTACATATGAACAATATCCAGTGTCTCCCCTTCTTTGTGCCTTTAACAGATAATTGATTCTGCATGAACTCATCGGTGTAACAACATGAGCTCTACTTTCTATGGACACAAAAGTCTGAGGCTATATATTACTAGCCATAGGTTGCATATCAAAATCATAATTCCCTTTAGAAAGGGGATACAGTCTTTTAAAGTACAGCAATTCCAGTTATGGTCACTGAAAAACAGCTAATAAGTTTTCATGATGACAATGAGAAGCTTCACTTGATGCTCTTTCGTGAATTGTGTGTAAAAGAAATACCCTTTCATGAACAAGGTTCATTTCTGCTTTAATTGAAAAGTTAAAACTAAAGGAAAAATTAAACTATTTTAAGACTCAAATCCCACATGGTTTACATGCTCATCACAGAAATAAACATGACTGATATAAATTGCAGAATATATAGAAAATGTCATCCCAGAAAACCAATAATACAAATATAAACTATATTTCCTCTGTCTTGCAATGAAGAAGACTGTGGAACTGTTACATGAGAGTGAGAAAAAACTCCAAAAAAACAACAACAGCCTGGGGAAAATTTTCTCTTAGCTGAGAATTTGTGTACCCTTCCTGTATGTTCACTGTATTTTTTGACAAGCTGAATAAGAAATAATCCCTACTGAGCACCACTCTTAGCTGCAAGCAAAGCAAAACAAAACAAGTCT
This sequence comes from Origma solitaria, assembly GCA_013397895.1. Lineage (NCBI taxonomy): Eukaryota > Metazoa > Chordata > Aves > Passeriformes > Acanthizidae > Origma > Origma solitaria. The sequence continues at coordinate 2,485,317 of VZRL01004872.1, forward strand.
GTATTAAAAGTGCAAATGCTAAGGGCTTCCTACAAAGAACCATGTTCAAGCAGGAAAAGATTTTTCTCTGCAGACTCATATCTGAGCTTCTCCCCTTCGAGCTGGGCACACTGACAAGCAACTAAAGGAGTTTCAGTTACCAATAGCCTATTCCAATTACAACACGTTAATGAGGAGCTGGTATCATTCCCCTAGTCCTGCTGTGAGCTCAATGTCTCAAAACCAGTGCAGAATGGTATTTTTTTTCCATTTGGCATCATAGTATCCAGTGGAATATCAGCATCAGTGGAATTTCTGATTTGGTCTCCAAGTGGTATTAATGAACAAATGATAACTATTTTGCCTTTTTCTTTGTCTTATTAAAGATGTAAAAGGGTAGAAATATGAATTCTGATAAAGATACCAACATTTAGTGCACCAGCCTGAAGTGGAATAGCATACTTACAGTTATTTTTGTTATTTATATAATGTATTTCTTTAAATGACCATCAGCATTCCTGCAGCAATGTTACCTCTGAAAATGTTTCCATGGTGAATGCAGGAAAAGCATCCTATAAATACTTTTATGATATGATACAGAAACCAAGGTAAGTGGTGAAAAAATTGTCGATGGGTACAGATTTCTGGGGATTATAGTGATGACTTAGAAGGTATCAATGTGCAATTAAAGGAGGATATCTCACGTGACAATGTGAGACAAGTTGTTAGGCCAAAATCCTGTTTATGGTCAAAGAGGAAGCACACCTATATCTAAATTGCAGAATTTATTTATTATAATTTATCTCTCAAGAGACTGTTCACTATTATTCTCAATCTAATTGTAAGAGAAAAAGAAAGAATAATAATGTAGTTAACATGGTAAAACATACACTTTTGTTCTCTATCATTTTCCTAGTGCTATGGTCATCCTTCCCTTGCTCTTTTGACCCTCAAGGCCAGTGCACTCATCATCAGTGGAGGTTTTCGCATCATCAGCAGCTGCCAGGATGAGCCTCTGGAGCCCTGTCAGGGTCCCTGAGGGTCTCTATCACTGTAGGGCAGCCAATTCCCCTCCACAGGGAAGAGCTCCAGTCAATCCCTGCGTCTTCCCGTCCATACAAATGCAGAAAGATCAGTGTGACAGGACATGTCATATTCATACTGAGAAGAATACAGCCAGGTATACCCAAACCACAGTATCTTGCTTAAAAACACATCAAATCAGGAGTATGTGCCAGGTTTTCCAAACTTGTTAGAGCACTTATGGAAGTGGTAGATGTGCTTAAAGAAATTGTGAAAGAATGGCTAAGTTAATCAATGTACTTTGAGCTGCAGTATTTGCACTTCACTTAAAAGGAAATCCTCATAAGTATTATATCTTTTCCAGTGAAAGAGTGAATTCAGTGTTCTGTGCATTAATAGCTTCATATTTAAATCTGTGAAATTCCTTAGAACAGTACTGTTTTACACAAATACTGGTGACTCTGACTTTATGTTAAAGCTACAAGACAAAAAAAAAGTGTTACCATTAATCATTTGAGCTCCAGCTACAGAAACAGAAAGTTCATAGTTGGAAAAAGTAATAATTTATCCTTTTTCTGCTAGATCGTACATATTTTGCTTAGGGCTGTGTTGTGTGGTTTTAAGCATGCTGAAATCAGCAAAAGTAAAAAATTCTAATAATGCTACATGCATGATTATAGAAATTCACTCCCTTCTAACCCTCAGACTTTGAAAATTAATGAACTGTATTAAAAATATGTTGCAGTGTTTCAATAACTTAAAATAACATGATAGTACAATAAGAAGTGGCTTTGTCAAGCAAACTTTTTTCTCAGCTCTCAAGCAAACCTTTTTCTCAGAGATTAAATAAACATGATGCGTTCCCTATATATAAAGAAACATTAAAGTAATTTTGTAAAGGATTTTAATTCTATAATTTATTGCAGCATAGTTTAGTAAAAATTGTAGCTTTCTATTTAGCTTATAATTAATGTAAAGAGATAAAAGTAGCATAATTCCACTGCTGTCAGCAAATTTGAACCTGAAAAGAATGGAATCCATTAATTTTAACTTTTTTTTCTGCAAAAAGTTATTTAGGGAAAACATGTAAATTTTTTCTTAATAAATGGCTAAGTTGGTTTAAACTCTTTAAGTAGTTTTTGTTAACTCTCAGAATATTCTTTCCTATGTCTTGCCTATTTAACTTGCTTGACAGGAACTGTGATACCAAACCTATTCTCTGTTTGTGAATCTTATTTCCGTTCTTGCCCATATATCGTGACAATGGGCCATCCACAAGTTGTGAAAATGGAACATGCATCTGATGTGAGTCCAAACCCTCAGTAATCACCTATTATCGTGTCCTTTTGTAAGTTGTGAATTTGAGATCCCAAACTGGAAAGGTTGTTTTTTTCCCTGTATAAACTGTTATAGAAGTGCAACTCCCATAACCAACTTTGAGATCAACAAGGGACTGAATGGAATGATAGTCTTTCCCTAACTATGGCCAGATAAGCTTTATGCATTTTATAGATGTATTCACATTTCATTTTCCCTATTATCCTTGAAATTCTCCTACAGTACAATTAAGGAGTAAAAAAAAAAGGCAAAGCAACCTATTATAAATGTCCTATGTGTATAATCAGACTAATAGAACAATAGTAATGACTCTCAGCAGTAGAAAAGTGAATAAGGTGGTTACATTCACATTTTAGAAAACATAATCAATCGAAAACACAATATCCTTAATGATATTGGTGTTAAAATACAGCTGATCTATGACTTCTTTGTGCTACATCATTTTTCTACGTGGCCATATGAAAGTTGGTCCACGTTTCCCTCGTTAGATGCAGTCAGTGTGTCCATGTGCGTGAGAAGCTGTGTGTATCCACCCACCCCACCATTACACAACTTCCACAGAAGAACACAAACAATATCTGTCCTTTCAGAGCAGATTGAACTAAATGGTGGTCACCTGAACCAGAACTGCTGCTCCTTAAAGCCACTAGCTTTGTGTACAGCTATGGCTGGACTGCTTTGTTTTCCAATAGACTGTCTTCCATCTAGGTTATATTTACTGTGATTTCCACCACTGTGGCCTGCAAAGATCAATCTTGTGTGTGCACCATGGGCAGTAGCTTGCTGTAGTGCCCACCAAACACAGGCTTGTGACCTTGTGGGCAGTGACAACTCACACACTAAGGTGAGTTATTTCGACTTTTATTCTTGTTTGTGTGAAGTAGGGAGCTGAGAGGTAACCTGTGAATGGCTGTCTCCCTGATTATCAAAACTTTACAGTGTCAAAAAACAAAAGCATCAGCATTCATTGGTTAAAAATTATGCATTTTTTTATTAATTAATAGCCTATTTGCTAGTTATGTCTCTCAAGTTTCATGCTAATTAGTCCACATGCACATTTCTTCCCTCTCTCTGAGTCTGGAGTCCACTTTGACATCCACTGATGGTCAATGAGTTGGTTGTCACGATGTCCCACTTTTGTAATTACCTTTCCCCCAGTTGCTGCTCAGTTCTGCTGATTTCACTCCTGGTGGTTATTGTCCAGACAGCCTATTCATCTTGGGATTGTCTTCCCTTTTCCATAAAACAAAAGATTAGCCAAGCATACAATGTTCATTGCTTAATCTTAAATTACTGTGTGGCTACTAAAAAAAATTTGCAAAGTTTGATTCGTGTCTTAAGGGGCTTGATATCAGGAATACTTTGTTTTTTTTCTCTTAACCCAGTGAAAGGATCTTATCAGAGGAATCCTGCAGAAGAAATAATCTTTTGCAGTGCATCTTACAGATACCTAGAATATTTTAGTGGACAACAGCAGAGAAGAGTGAAAATCAAAGTATATTAGTCATAATATTATCCAAACCGTTAGGAATACCAAACAAACAATAGGGGATAGAATTGTAAGTGGGTTTTTGCAATTTTATATACAGCGAAAATTTTCTCAACTATTAAAATATTACATGTTGTGTATCTTCTAACTAGATACTTCAGGATAAATATAACAGTGTTCAAAGTTAAGAAGAAAATTTCATATAAAACTACAAACTGCCTCACAGGAGGCTAAAATTATTTCAGATTGCTTTTCTTGTGTGTTCTGCTTAGAGGCATACTATACATAATATGAAACATGACCAGTGGTTTGATATACTTGTTAAGAATGTCACATAGCCATTTTGGGAAACTGCTGTTACCCTGGAGACCAAAAGCAAAATTTATCTGGACAACTTCAAACTCTTGTTCAGTTTATGAATCAGAAGTTTTGAGCATCCCCTATTCAAAAATATAGTAAGATGGGTATGAAAAGTTAAAAAGACAACAATTGGTTTAAAAATCACAATTTAAAATCCAGGCTAATCAGCCAGGAAAGAATTTATCTCATAGTTATGGTTGTCTGAGCTAACCATCACCCAGACTCACTTTATAGACAAACCAGAAAATCCATCACTTCAGAGCACTGTTTTGCTAGACCTGTTTTGACGCTTTCTTTAGGATGAGTTGTGTCCTAGATTTCATATATTGGACTCTTTACACTTAATGTGCAAGAATTTAGGTCTCCCTATAAGTGAGCAAAAGTTCCCATTACTGTCACTGGACACCCATACAGTTCAGCCAGTGGAGTTTGTCTAATGAGCCTTTCTGACTGAGGCAGAAAATTACACCTGCTCTACTGAGCAGCACTGCGGTGCTATTTCTGAATTGCCTCTCCAGCACACATGCAGACCCCTGCACGTTAGCACCTAAAGTGAGTGATGCTTGGTGTGCTGAATGTCACTAAATTAACAGCGGTAAGTATGGAAGTAATCCACTGCAAGTAGTTCATAACTACAAGGTGCACTGCAAATATTGAATCAAACAAGTTGCATCACTGGTGGGCAAGTCAATTTTGTGCAACTCTCTACAGTATGGTTTGCCAATAATGTCAACATTCCCATGCTGGATATATCTCATCTTCATATGTTCTCTGTAGTTTTGATTGATTACTCTCCACATTCTAAACATTTCATTATCTGTCCTTCTGTGGTGTCTGCTTAAAATTAACCAGTAAATAAAAATTACATTAAGATGTAACTTCATGTGACTTTGAGAAAAAGATGCAAGCATACAAAGCACTTCAGTTCCTGCAATGCCAAGAAGATTTTTCTTCTCCCTGAATTGTGAAGTAATGAGTTATGCTTTGTCTACAGACCACTGACTTTTTGTGCAATTCCATCTCAATCTCATTTTTTTACAGTTAATCGTAATGGAAGCTGAAGATGCTATAAGAAGGCTTGAAAAGAAAATCTGCTTTATATAAGCAAAGTTGCTCAGGTTTTCAGGCGGCTTATGTTCAAGCTGTCTACAAATAGTCAAAGTGTCTACTTTGCTGTCAAAATCAGTCACTGGGCAAATAAATTTCAAATTGAGGTAGAATCACCCCATTTCATTCTAAAGTAATTTCAAGAAAAATTTATAAATGGAAACATGGAAAAATGTATTATATTAGGCATAATTTTTTTTTATTATTATTTTTTTAATATGAAATCACAACTGTGTAGTGGACTTAAGAAAGGAACTAATGTTGTTGCTTTTTGAATAAGGTCGAATACCTGTACTGGATCTGTCTGAGACAAAGCTAATTTTCTACATAGCAGCTCTGTGGTTCTTTGCTTTGGACTTGTGACCAAAACTGAGTTGATAACTCAGAGATTTTTAGCTACTGCTGAGCAGTGCTACACACCCTCAAAGTCTATCCTGCTGCTTGTGCTGCCATCCCTGTGAGGAGGCTGGGGGTGCACCAGAAATTGGGAGGGGACACTACCAGGACAGATGAACCCAGCTGACCACAGCTAATGACTTCACACACAGGAATAAAAGCTGGATTATCTATGATAACAATAGTTGTCATTTTTCAAGTTTGTCTTTTCAACTAATTCCAAACTATTCAGCAGGATTTCACTTTGCATATGGATGCAATTTCATCAATTTGCATATGGTCCATATGGTCAATTTGAGCTGCAGTTGAGCTGAACAAAATTTATGGCTGTTAAGATTGCTTAAAAGAATAATTTCCTGTAGGTTTTCTAGTTTGAAAAAGAGTGTGTACAATTATAATATTTGCTACCCTGACTGATACTGTAAATTCATTATACCAAGTGCTTTGTAGTCATACAGTAAAGGGTAATTTCCCCACAGAATTTATAAGCCAATACACAAGGATACTTATTTCATAGACAGAAAAGCTGAATATAGAGTTTCTCATGGAAACTGGCCATTCTTAACTTGATAATTAAGGGTCTCAAACTTAGGTGTTTCCCCGAGATCATAGGAGTAAGTCAGTGTACTAAATTCCACTCTCCGGAAGGAGTGATCAAGACCTTTATTGGGCCATCTCTGTTTCCTTAGGGAGTCTGAAAGGGGATGAAGATAATAATCTCTATACATATTCCTCTTGGTCAAGGATAGCACTGTTACCATGACAGTTCATGCCACTAATTGCACCCGCAGGTCCAAAAGTAGGAAGAAAGTAACCGGGTTTTTGGGTTATCAATTTATTTCTTTCTGTTGTTCTCTATCACTATTTTGGCAACATCTGTTACATTTACATTGGTTAGTCCCTCAGCAGTGTTTCCATATAAAACGTAATTATTTCCTACATGTATCTGGTTTTAAGTAGAGGTCAATTATCCTTCTATGCCTGAAAGATTTAGAAGCATTTATTCTCTTACATGTCGAAATTCCTTCTTTTATTTGCCTATGCATATGTTCAGAACATGCCCAATACAAAGCTATATAAAGCTATACAAAGTAAAATTATCAACAGAATCTGTTTATAAACTCAGATCAAACTCAACAAAAAACCCAAAAAAACCCAAACCACCAACTTCTATTTTGTAAAATAATAAATATTGAATTCTTACAACAAAATAGTCAATTTTTCTGACGTTTTCAGGTTCAATTAAAAAGGAAAAGGGATTGCAACTAATAATATATTTAAGCATCCTTGAAAGTCTGTCTTTCATGGTACTTGCAAAAATCTGGTCTTGCTTACTTAAGATTTGAGGATCCTTCACCATCCAATCAAAGATAAAATTGTGCTGCTAAAAAAAAAGAAAAAATAGATGTAATTTCCTAGCAGCTTACAATCAAGGGGAATTTGGATCTGTAATATGAATACCCCAGACAATGCTTTACTGAAGATAATTGTTAATTATCATCACCTGTTTATAATTTCAGTTGACAGTGTGCTCTAAGGGTGCTGCCTTTTAGAGTGCTCAAACTTCCTTCTGAAGTTAAAAATAAATGTCATAAACTGTGATATTAGGGCTAGACTGTCTTTGCTTAAAAACAGGCAGTGAAACTGGTTTTTCTAGGTTTCCACGTATGGGGAGGAATCAACATATCCCAAAAATAATAGAAAACTGGCTTTTTTTACTACCTCACAGGGTCAGGTGATATCTATCCCATTCCTAGTTGAAGCTCAAGTCCTACTTGAATAAAAGTTACCCACTTAGCATCTTCACTGTACTGCTGTGCCAGATTTTTAACTGATCAGAATCTCCTCTACATAAGATTTCAGTATTTTATATAGCACCTATGTATAGTTGAGTTGTTTTTGAAGGTCAAAGTCTAGCTTTACAAAATCTGCCTGTAAAGGTGGGAATCCATATTAGCAAACAATTTTAAACACTGGTAAACTGAGACATGAAATTTTATTTGTTGGTTTGGCTTGATATAATAGCTTGCTGAAATGTAATCTCGTCTTTAAAACTGCCTGTTCTTTTCCTCTTTCATTCCCTCCATATAAAAGAAGAAAATTTACTCTAGAGGTCTGAGCTCTGATCTTGCAACAATAATATTAAAAAGCTTTGCAATTGCCGTGCAATAGCACTGGATAAAGCATGTAAAAGTCAGCTTGGTCGTGAGTGAAAAAGAAGGGTTAATGAGCCTTCAATCAGAGACCAGACTGCTATTAGTTTAAAAGGATATTTACGGATAAGATATTCAACAGCAAGACTGTCTTTTTCTTTATATATTTAAGCACAAGTGTGATTTTCTTTAAGAGATACATTGATGTAGGATAAAATGAAAAAAAAATATTGTGGCTATTTTTAAATACAATACAGTTAGAGATTCAGCATAAATCTAAGGAAAGGCTTTAGGCTATCCTCAGATTCATCTAATGCTGCAAAGGCCTGAAAGAAGTAGTTCAGTAAATGTTCATATTAAGCTGAAAGTGAAATGCATTAAAGAAGAGAGTTGCAATGCAAGTTGAATGAAAGATCCCATAAACTGTGGACTTTTGCTGTTATTTGAAGAGATGGTTTTTGAAATCAATACCTTTGCTCAGCCAGAGTTACGGTAAAAAGAAAAGTCCTCAATATAAGGCCACCAGTGTAGGGATGGTATAAATACAGTCTCTCAATGTGGTGGGGTTTTTTATTCAGTGAAATTCCTTCACTGTGGATTCTGTTTTTAACATATGAGTAGTTTTGTAAAGTCTGTTGCAACCAGAACTGTGCACCAGAATGTTGACATGTATATTAATGTTTACTGGGTGGTGGATGGAAATCAGGAGGAACCCATGGCTTGATACATATGTATTTTGAAAATGGAAAATATCACTTAAAAAACCAAGAATGAGCTGACTACATAGGAGCAATTCACCTGATATATAATTCGCCTTGATGCCAAGTTGAAAGTGTTTAATGCTCTTTAACAATTTGTGAGAAAAGAAATACTTCTTATGTTACTGAATGGTATGGATAATACACATATATCAAGAGATCAAATGGAGGATAATAAAATATACCGATGAAGAGTTCAGCAACTCGTTTAGTGAGCTTAACTTTATCTTGTTCATCAGGTTTTATTTCAGCATGCCTCCTTTCATTATTCTTTCTGCCTTTTCATTTTATCTTGGCATAAACACCACTTAACACTATTAAATATCCTGCTCACTTTCAGCTAGAATTTTTCCTTAGTTAATTTTTTCCATTTGTTTTGGGAAGAGGGAGATGGGAAAGAACAGGAGGGAGGCTTCCATTTTTAATTATTTGCTTATTTAGTCAATTAATTTTTTAGTGATTAAGATGTTTTGGAGCATTTGAGGCTCACACAGTGATTTAACCTCCTCCAGCAGCAGGTATTTTGCCTTTATTTGAAAGAGCATGTTTGGGAGTCTGTAGCATTTTGTTGAAACACACAAAGTATTTTTGTTCTACCATTACAGAATTACACTAGAATAACAGGACCCTTTCACAAAGGCCCTTTTATGTGCTCTTTTGAAATAGTATACACTATTATGTTACTAATGCAGGCTGTAAGATTTTTTTAGAAATTGTCAGAGAAATGAATGTAAAAACCCCTTTGTGCCAGTGGAAATAAACATTATGCTGAATAAAAACTTAGGATATTTCATCTTCCTTTGCTGTGCAAACAAAATAGGCAAGTCTGGCATTGTTTGCTGAATGTTTGTACTGCATGCATTATTTGCAGGAGGACATAATGATATTTGAAACAGAACACAACAAAGCATGTAGACTTATACATGTTTAGGAACAGCCTTATGAATTAGGAGTTATAGAAATGGCCTAGTTTCTAATGCAAAATTATAACCAATTTAATAATTTTTAACATGATGGCTAATAGGCATCTATGTAACACCATTGTAAATTTGATTAGGAGGAAAATATGTACCTTATATACATATATATATTAATATACATATATATTTGTAATATATACATATTATAAAAAACTCTCAGTTACACAAGTAAAAGCTAGAATACCTTTACTCTGTAGTGACATGAAACAGAATCCGATGTGTAGCATGAGGTTATTTATACCTGACATATTGTTGAGAGAGTTTTTTCTATGGCATTTTGTCAGCTCTTCAGTACTGAATAATTGTCTTTGAAGTCACAGAATCATAGACTAGTTTGGGATAGAAGAGACATTAAAGTCCCAACCCCATGCCACTGGTGGGGACACCTTCCACTGGACCAGGCTGCTCAAAGCCCCATCCAGCTTGGCCTTGGGCACTTTGGGCACTTCGGGCACTTCGAGGGTCACCCACAACTCCTCTGGACAGTTTCAGTGCCTCACCACCCTCATAGTAGAGAATTTCTGTTTAATATCTAATCTAAACCTTCTCTCTTTCAGTTTAAAGACATGAGACCTTTACTTATCACTACATGCCCTTGTCAAAAGTCCCTCTTCAGCTCTCCTGTAGGCTCCCTTTAAGTTCTGGGAGGTTCTATAAGTCTCTCAAGAGCGTTCTCTTCTCCAGGCTCCAACTCTGCCTGCCTGGCTCCATAGGAGAGTTGCTCCTGTCCTCGGATCATCTTCATGGGCTCTTCTGGACCCACTTCAACAAGTCCATCTCTATCTTGTGTTGGGGGTCCCAGAGCTGGACGCAGCTCTCCGGGTGGGGTCTCAACGAGAGCAGAATCCAGAGAATCACCTCACTCAGCCTTCTGCCCACATAGTCTTGATGCAGCCCAGAACACATTTGATTTCCCGGGCTGTGACTGCACGTTGCTGGATCATTGCATGTTGAATTTCTTGTTGACCCTGAGGTCTTTTCCAGGGCTGCTGTGAGTCCATTCTCTGCCCAGCCTGTATTTTTGCTTGGGATTGCTCTGACCCAGGTGCAGGACCTGGTCCTTGGCAGTGTTGAACTCCATGAGGCTCCCATGTGCCCACCTCTCCAGCCTGCCCAGGTTCCTCTGGATGGCATCCCTTCCCTCTGGTGTGTGGAAAGGCTGCTCCAAAAAGCTTGGCATTATTGACACACTCGCTGAGGGTGTCCTCGATCCCACTCTCTGTGTCACTGACAAAGATGTTAAGCAATGCTGGTTCCAATACTGACCCCTGGGGAACCTCACATGCCACTGGTCTCCACCAGTGACCTCACTGATATCCAGGAATACAATGGACATCAGCAAATGAAGTGAACACCAATGTGTTGACATGTTCTAATATAATCTTCATTATAATCTATTGCAGCCAACTCACCTACACTATTATATATTTATCATTTGCCATGGTTTTAGCAGAGGTGTACTTGTTTTTGTGGAAAGTATTAGCTCATCACAGATCACAATGGGCTATTATAGTATTTTGTGATTCACAAATCTTTTCAAAAGGCTTTTTGTTTCAGCTGTTTTGGACACAAAATTGAAAGTATATATCCAACACTGTTAAATCACATGTTAAAGAAATTTTGCTACTCATTAAAATGTTTCGTAGGGAATCAGTGTTTTTCTTCTTATTAACAACAAGAAAAATAGGTGATTTTACAGAGAGACCTTTAAAAACATTCTTTAAATTAGCATATGCATTATTGCATTTTCTATGCTACAGTACAAATTATAACTGATGTTACTCAATTAAATGACAATTCTCCTTGACATTAAACCACAGTTTATTATGTAGAAAGACTTCTGGATTTTTAAGTACTGGCATTTATTTATTATGCAAAGACTAATTCTTGGTTAAAGATGTATTAACTTTTAGTAGTCTTTATTGTTTATCTTATTTTGTGTTATAGTGTCGTGCTCTACAAAGTAAAAATTTAGCCGTGTAACAAAACTTAGCTCATCTTCAGATCAATACTGATTTCAGCCAGATCCTTATGTGCACTCACCATTTTGTCTTGATCCAAATGCAGAACTTTTATTCAAAACATGTATATGACAGTTTCACCCCAAAAAGTATTCCTGAAAGTAAAATAAACTGATATAGGGGTGAATTGGTAGTACATAGCACCTTAAAGTTTCTGATTGCAAAAGTTCTTGAAAATTTAATTAATCCTATTTAAATTGTCTTCAGCCCTATCGATCCCAATAAGATTTTTCAATTGGAGATGTTTAATTGTAAAACTATATTACAAAATTCCTTCTGTGTGATTTCTGCTTGTTCTTTTTGAACAGTATTTTATTTATTTTATTATTTGAAGATAATACCAACAATACGAAAGCTATTTACCACTGAAACATTGATTATGGAATCACACGGGCAAAGAAATTTGGGTATGTGTTTGGAGTTAACTATAATTACATTGCTGATGCTGTCCATGCAGGAAAATCGCCTTTCAGTAGGTGTATATGGTGGATTGCTCATCAAAGAAAATAGATTTAATTGACTCAAATGTCCATGACTCATTCACAACAAATTTGGTTTTAAAAGGAGTCAGTGAATGAGTTTTGAGAAAGCTGTAAGTTCCTTACATTCAAATATCTTTTACCTAAACAGATTTTTTTCCAACAACATGCCTTCACTTTTTTCATTTGATTGATCCTTCAGTGAAAGAAGATCTAGGGGTAAACACTAAACCTTATTTTTGATTGAGCCTCCAGATTTGCTTAACTTCATGAGGTTGCTCCCATTCTCATTCCACATAGATGCAGATAGCTCTCCTCACTACAGCCTGACTTTTCCTTCTCACGCTAACCTGTATACCTTAACTGTGCAATTTATTCTCAAGCTTGGCATGTTAAAACAAGAGACTGTCCTATTTCCCAGCAAGGGACACAAAATATTGACCCTCACTTAAACCAGATATTTCATTTAGAAGGAATTTACATAGACAGCTTTTGAAAAAAGGGGAAGGTTGCTAAGTAGGCATAAAAGGAAACTGATTTTTGTAAAATTTCTCATTAACTGAGGATTTTACAGTAGAGATGAAATTACAGTCTTCAGTCTAGGAATCTTTAATAAGCTTTTTCTAGGAGAAAAGGGATAGGTTGACAGTTTTGGAAGAAATCAAAATATTTGTTTTGTGTAAAAATTATTTTTTAAAATTTGACTAAGAAATATAACAGAAAGTTACTCAAAATGGAGATAGGATAGGGTTCTAACTAGCAATTAGTTGTAACAGCTTTTATTTGAAAGCACATTCATTCTAAATACAGGGTGCTTTACAGCAAACAAAGTTCTTTTTTGTATTGGTTCCATTTCCTTTCTACATAGAAAGATATGACCTTGGATCATATTTAATAAATTTTTCACTTGGAACTTCCAAAGACACCATCAATTTTGCATCATTTCACTCACCAGCTGCACTTTTGTTCACACAGTTTACCACATATGGATGGACAGTTACATTCTTTATTCTAAAGAGGGTAGTTTGTCCTTTTAAATTTTGATGTTTATTTTGACAAGAGCAAAGTAACAAGCAATCCCCATTAAAAAACCAAAAAAACCCAAAAACACCCACCTCTTACAAGAGGAAATTCAGAAGCACTGCTAGCCCTTACAGCCACATTTACAAGAAAACACAACTCGCTTTCTCAAACTGATAGTTAAAACACTGTTGTAAGGAGAATGATTTTTATGTTCTACTGTTGAGGAACACTTAAAATAATTCTACCTGCTACTGAGTTTTTAAAGATATATTTTCAAACTTAAAATTAGAATCTCTTTTAGCCAGTAATACCTTTGGCAGTGAATTGTATTTCAGATTCACTAAAAAAAAGCCCCAAGAAACCGCATTCACTTTTTTTTTCTTAAAGTATAGTTTTGCTTGGTGCATTTGCAAACACTTTGGTCTCTTGTCACAGAAATATGCAGGCAGTATCATAGGAAGTATAAGTCATTTCTCACATTTACTTCTTTCATCTCTGTGGCACCAGGAATAAACCTCTCCTTTCCTGAGATGTAAGACAACCACCATCTCCTAGATTTCACCTTCTGTCTTGAGAAGGGAATTTTTTCTCTGTATCTAAGGGAAATAATACAACATTTGAAGCCTGTTTTGGAAGCGATCAGGTAAACACCTTAAACTCTCAATGAAGTCTAAATATATATATATATACATGTGTGAATATATATATGTGTATATATATATATATACACACATACACACAGACGTATATTTTATCCTTTTCTTGTAACTTGTCAATTATTGCCCACCCATTACACTCTCTTTTCTGAGTTATCTTCAGCTAATCAGATGCTGATTGGGGATGCTAGAATACACTTGCTGATGATTATGTGTTATTTTAACAGGAGAATGACAATAATTTCCTGTAATGCCACTTGTTAAGGTAATTATGCTGTAATTGCCTTATCAAGGTGTCACAGAGGAGAGAGGAGAAACTCTGAGATTTCACAGCTGCTGTCATGCTTTGATAAAGTGTTATCTTGAAAATATATTATCAGTCATCAAGCTAAATTTCTACCAGTTGTTTTAAATCAGAAAAATCTGTCTTGGGTGGAGCATATGACCTCTGCATTTGATGTTTCTCAGCTTGATAATTAGGGAGGATGGATTATCTTTGTTTTACAGCATAAACCTAACGACAGTTTTGCATAGATAAGAGTATGTAAATGCAGATTCATGAAGGTACCTGTAGTTTTCAACGGTAAGAAGTTACTTGCTGTGAAAATAAAGACTTCAACCATAATCTTGGTTTTAGAGTACAGCTACAGTTACTTGGATATTGTGTCTGATGTAGAGAGAGAAATGGGAAGTGAAACAGAGAATGTGGCACTTCTAAAGTAGGAATATGATAGCTCACATAAACATGCTTTTTTATTATTTGTTAAAAAATTAGACAGCCTTAATAAGAGCACTCACTTCAGACTTACTGAGGACCACTTTCCAAAACCTGCTTAACAGGAAAAAAAGGCTTGAGCCCTGTTCCTTTGGGTCAGAAATACAAAATACCCAGTGAGAATTTAGGCTATATCAAGTGCCTGGCATCAGAGCAAAATGCAGGTGAAATGTACCATTTGCCATGCGTAATTTTGCAATGATGTCCAAAGAGATTTTTTTGTTTCACACTCAGTTGAGTAATGCGACTATGACCTGGGTAATCTAACTATTGTCCATGGAATACACCATTGTGCAGCTGGTCCCGCCCAACCAACAATTCACTCATACAGGACACTTTAACTCAGAGAGAAGTAGCCACTACTTCAACTTGTGATGACTAATTGTCCCTTAAATGATTATTAGTAATGATAAGGTCAAAAGTAGTAAAGAGTTAGGCTCATACAATCTAAATCATTATTTTGGCTTGCACCTGGTATCAGCCAGAATTAAGGGTTGTGCACCTTACTGGATCTAGCCCAAGTGTGAGCTGTAGGAAAGGCAAATGAATGTGCATATATTTCTGTGCATTTGCATCTGTTTCATACCTTCAAGCAGCTGATGCAATGGACCACGGCAGTGATTACATAAGCAATGCACAGATAGGTACACTAGCTTGATTAATGTCAGATCTTGCACTGAAGCACTTCCTCAATCAGAAAACTGAGAAACTTAATTTGGAGGGGGAAGCATTTTTCTATTCTTCCTGACATGTCTTTCTGTCTCCCTGAACTGTTTAGAGGAGATGTGCTGGCCAACTGTGTAATTTTCTGTGTGAAGTTTCCATGTAGAATATCAACTTCAATTCCTTGGATTACACAGTGCAAAATGCAGTAAAAGAAGCATCACTGACAGTTCTGAAACAAATTTGGCAATCCGTTTGTCGGCTGGATGAGAAGAAAGAGTTACATTTCTAGCAGTGATGCTGGGATATTTTAACTGATCCGTCCATGGAAACTAATGCTCTGCCAAATTTACAAGGGCACACTCTCAAAGTGATGGCACTTCTCTACCTGCCTGTAACAGGTTAACTTCTCAACATTAAATGTAATTACTACCAAAGCCTGAAAGAATTCTAAGAATAAGAAAGTGACCATGAAGTTATAGCATTTTTTACTCTAATGATAATAGTAATAAGAAAGAATGAAAGCAGAAAAAGGAAAGAACAGAATTCAGCATATTTAGGCATTACTAGAAAGGATCTTTGGGGAAGATGGTCTGAAGAACAAAAGGTGAATTTGCATCTTTAATATGTCGTACTAAAGGTAGAAAACCAATATATATATTCTAAGACATTCTGAGGCATAAGAGAAAAAGGAAATCTAATGGTTTTACCAAAATTTTTAAGCGTATGGAAGAAAGAAAGAAGATATTTTGCAAAAACTAAAGCAAAATGTTCACAGTCAAAACAAATACAAGGAAAATAAAGAAACAAAAAGACCCCAAACCAAGCCCATCAGGTGGGATTAAAATGAGAATGAACAATATGAAAAATGGATTATAGATAACAAAAATAGAAGCAGCAAATATGAAAGTTTCCATAAAAATGTAAAAAGAGAAATGAGAGTTTCATGATGTGATTGGGATGGGAAGCAAATCTGGCATTTCATAGATAAGGCAGCAATATTAATAACTTTCTACCTTTGAATTTTTATAAACCAGCAAATAAACAAAATTAGGGCCTGAAACTTAGAATATTCCTAAAAAAGAAAATGTGAGCGGCAAGGACTGTTTACTTTAGTTCAGTTTTACTCACTGTCAGTCCCAGAAGGACTCAAAAAACCGAAGTTATTCAACAACCACTGGACTATTTCCTTGAGAAGATATAGAGAATGAGGGATGCCCAGGTGGCCTTCACAATGAGAAATAAAACAAAAGAAGGCTTGAGATTTCAGAACTTTCTAGCATATGTCAAACCAATTTACCTTTTCAAACTTCCATGAATACCAAAAGAACATGGATTTGTCAGTTTAACTACAGTCAAATTTGAACTGATTTCCTGGTTAAGTGAAAAAGCAGAGGTATATCAACAAATTCTTTTCTATTATCTTATATTGTATCCTTAAGACCAAAATACAAATATATTACCTTCATGTGCAACTGATTTAAAAAACCTAACCAAGTGTTTGTTAGCAATGCAACATCAGACTAGAAGAATATTTCAAGAGATGTCAGATGGCCAAAACTAAACAGGTTGCTCAGCAAGATTATGGAGTCCCCATCCTTGGATTTATTCATGACTTGACTTGACCCTGGTAAACCTCACATAACTTTGAATACATTCTTGCTGGAGAAAGAGATGGGAGCAGAAGTGCTTTCCAGCATAAATTATTCTTTAATTCCACAATCACATCAAAGTTATTGTCAAAAATTGAAAGAAAACATGGAAAGTTAGGAACAAAACACAATCTGGATAAATTGGCAAAATTATCCCTAACCAGTAAAAGAAGAAAATCAAAACTCAGAGAAGGTGAAAGCAGAAAATGACTTGCAAAGAAACTGGAAGTTAGCTTCGGAAACTTTGCCTTTAAAATAAAAAAGCCACACCATCAACCAAGGGCAAGGTTTTGGCTTTTTATATAAATATCTGTCCTTTTGAAAAAAGGAAGTCAAGTTGTGTTCTGGGCTATTCTGTTTGCTAGAGAAAAAGGTGTATGTAGAAAAATTAACTAATGGTTCCATTCTAGCGTGGACTACTGAGGCTTCATGTTGAGTGTTCTGTCTGGTTTTATAAATGTTATTTTAAGAAGATTAAAGCCAAACCAGCAGTAGCTCACAAAATATGACTGAATGCTGAGGCTGTTAAACATACTTTATGAAAAAGGTTAAAGGAATTTTTGAAGTCTTTTAACAAAAAAGTGGGGATGATTTTGGTGCAGTTCCAGTACACAAAAAGCTCTTTACAGAGGATACTGATGTGCAATGTATCTACTGTGCCATTGGACAATAGAGATAGAATTAATGAACATAGCATGCACTTAAGACACTTTCAGGTAAAATTCTGTCAAATATGAATTTTAGTTTTAAAAGCACTAAAGCACTGAAAAAGATATTGAGGAGTGTCATGGAACAGCAATAGCAGATTTCTAAAAAGAAGTTAGATAACCTTCTGCCAGTGATAGTCTGATAACATGTGACCCTGCCTTAATATGAAAGGTCAAATCAGATAATTTCTTGACACTTATCCTATATTTGCAATGTTGATGACAAATGGTTTCCAATTGTTTTTTGTGTGATCACAGAAACTACAGAAGGAACTTCCATTCACATCCCACTCTTTCCTATTTATCACCAGGAAAACTTCATCCATCTGCAATCATCTGTGGTTCAGTGACAAAACCAGTCTCTCTCTCTTCAAATGATACTCAAATGCAACCAAGATTGGGATATCCCAGATGGGCTTTCTCACAGTCCTTCCCCCCACACTTGCTTCACAAAAGTCTCACCCCAGGCTGCACCGTAGAGGAGTTCAGTGTGCCCCCCAGGAGGGCCAGGAGAGGCTTTATCTCACTACGCCCCCTCTTCAATAGTTTTTATATCGGTCATCAAATAACTTTTCTCTAAGCCCTAAAAATGGCGCGCAGGAGGGAGGAGAAGAGACCTTAGATAGTAACACCAGAGCAAGAATTTATAGACTGATAAGCAGCAACCACATGAAGGCTGGAAATCATGAGAAGACGGAAAATGGGAGACACAGAGAATGGTCACAGGAAGCAGAGTGAGGCAGGGAGCAGGATGTGGTTGGAGCCCAGCAGCTTTCTGTCAGGATGGATGGGTGCTGCCATGCCCAGCCAGACTGGCCTCGACAGCAACTCTCCTCCCACCTCAAATTCCTGATCAGTTAAACAAATGTTTAAATGATAGATCAGGGAGGAAGAACAAGCTGTGGAACTGCTGTGCAATTTGGGTTTTGTCCCTCCATTTACACAATTTTAATTTCCTTAAGTCATTAGCTAGCAGTCACTGATTTAGTAAAGAGGCTCTCTTGGGTATGCTTATGTGTGTAATTTACAGCATGTGTTTTAGTGAAAAATTTAAGGATGAAATATATAACTCATTGACACACACACTGACATTTAGATCAATAGAAATTAATTTCCAAGGAAGCACATTCCTTTAATGCCCACTGATGACTTTATGGACAGAGTTAGTGCATTGCTCCCATGTTTCTGTTAAATGGCATAAACCATCATTTTATATCATGATGTTGATTTATTTTGCTTTCTTGCCTTTTTAATATTTGATGTCCCTGGTATACGCCAAAAAAGAAATTTTATGAGATGGCTTTTTTATATTCACTTTGCATTTACTTGGATGCTTTGAAGCTTCACAAATGTATTTCAAGTGTCAAAGGTTTTCAAATACGGGATAGTGGTCCTGCTGGTTTTAAAACAGACAGATAGATATTTTGCAGCCAGAGGATAGAAAACCACTGGAATACTCAGGTTCCAAAAATCAGAATATCCTGACAAAAATATGCCTTGGAGATATGTACTGGTTTTTACTAGAACGAAACTAAAAATACACAGCATCCCAATGAGGACAACTAACAAATACTGACAAGGCTTGGCCTTGTCTGAAGGAAAAACATGTAGTGATTCATTTCTGCAGGAAACCCTTCTCTGTGCTTTAACAATATTTGAACACTAATAAGACTGAACATCCCCTGCTTGTGTGGAGAACTGCTCAGTAAAAAAGTAGTTTTGATTTTCCTTTCTTGCAAAAATGTGAGAATGGTTTAAAATCTGAAATACGGTTCAATAAAGCCAATCTTTTCCTGAACTTTACATAGTTTTGAAAGGGGCAGAAGAAAAATGTCAGCAAGGAACAGTTGTAATTTTGGGTTTGCTAGTAGAAGAAATACGATTTTTTTCACATAGTCAAATTTTTATCTAACTTGCCTAAGGATGGGTTGACCCACCATCATTCATTTTCTTTCCAGACTGTTAAAAAGTAGAATAGACACAAAATCATGATTGAAAGCTATTCACATCTGTTAAATTAACTAAACAAAACACAAACTGAGCAGGGTTGAAAGTATCTATAACAACAGTGTGTTGCCTGAGGCTCAATGAGTCTGTGTGAACAAAACTGCAGTGATGACCTCCCAGAGTTTTAATGTCTTTTACTTCACCCTTGAACTGAATAAAAGCACTTAATCACTAGTGGGAGGCTTTTTTTGGTTCCCAATAAAATTCCATTTTGCTGTTATTCTTTATCTTTTTTCTAAGCCCATATTTAAAAATAATTTTAAAAAATATAAACCCTCTAGTTAATATTAAAAGATGGAAACTTCTTCAAGAGGTTGAAGAGGACACTGATTGAAAACAATGTCTTTATTTGTTGTTATAAACAAGGTTTGCAACAATAACTGCTAATCATTAAGGTGGGATTTTGGAGTTCTCCTTGAGACCTTTTAGAGGTTCAGGACACTCACAAGGCTGCATGTGACATCTTATGGCTTGAATTCACATGGTCTCAAAGATTTCCTTCAGATATTTTATACATTATGAATCCTCTGATCAATTGGGAAAACAAGGAAAAAAATGTTTGTTGGAAGCCACAGTTGCCCAAGACAGTTGACTGGAAAGGGAATGCACAGATCTGAGTGGGAGTGGTTATTTTCTATCTTCTTCCATCATGTAGTTGAGAGCTGAGCTGAAGAGATTTAAAAAGATTTGTAGTACCAGAAGTAACCCGAAATGCAGCTATGTGAGTAGCAGTGTGCTAGTGGAGGGAAACATAGCTGAGATGAGCCCCAAGCACTGAGGTGAGATGGAAGTGCTGATGTCTACCCTGCTATCCCAACTGAGCCCGCCACAGCACGGAGTTACTGTTCATTTACTTGATTAGTGCCAGTGTACGTTCTCCTTTGTTCTTTCACTTGTCTGTTTAAAATAATTTGTTCTTGTTTTAAAGGTTTATAATCAGGGGTGTTGTGCAAAAGATGTCCTCCAGTATTTCAAGCAGTAAAACCAGACTACTGACCAGTAAAATCAGAAGAAGATTGAATGTGAAGAAATTAAGTTTCCTGAAAAACAGCATGACAAAATGAAATCTTGACCTTGTTTAGTTGTGTTTTGAAGATACAGGAAATATGTTTTTATGTTAGATTTCTTTTTGTGGCTCCTGCTTTCTCTCAAGATCCAGTATATCATCCCACACATTAACCTCCATGTCTCTGTGGACCTACACCCATATTGGCAAAAAAGATAATAAAGAAAGTAGACTTAATTGAAGGGACTTTATTTGCAAAACCTGGAAAAAATATTGTATTTGGATAGCAAAGGTAGTTAAACTCATCCTTAATGTCTACCATTGTTCCATCTCTTGTAAGCTAGGAAACAATAAAATGATAACGTGGTGCTCCTGGAACTCTGTGAATATTTTCTCATTTTCTAGAAAGGAAGAAGGCCTGACAGTGTAGCCTAGATTTTGTTTCACTCCCTCATTGTATTTATCTATTTTCCCACATACTTCCTTCACCAAAAATTGATACCTAATGAAAAACATAATCACTATATCAAACTTTTAAATATTTCTCACTGAAAGGTTATCAAAATATCTTAATAAATAAATTAAACCCACAAGCTGGATTTGTCAAGGAAAAAATCCTCAAAGGCGGTACTGAGAAATTCTGCCCACAGAGCAACTTTCACATCTTATTCTGCTGTTAAAATTGAGATTAAGCAGAGTGATAATTTCAGTGAGTGATTGTCAATTAAGAAACCTAAAGTGGAACTTAATAGAGATTTGGAACATCACTCCAGATCTTAATCCAGAGACAGAGTTGAGGTTTCCTCATTTGGAAGCAGAAAATTATCTTTCAATGACCTATTCTTTTTATTCTATATTTCTTTTCAGACAAAATCAATTCTGTTTTCTTCCTTGAGTATCTTTCACTTCTCATAGCCTGTGCAAACTTATGCCTAGTTCCAAGTTGAGTACCTGACATTGATTTAGTTACTGTAATAAAGAAGGTGAGCACATTCTGTTTACAAAGAGTTTTTCTGTGGCTTCCAGAAACATTGACATCTTAAGCTGTAATTACATTAAACTATTTGAAACTACCTCATGCTGGCTGTGACATTACAGAGCTTTGTTTCATTTTCTGACAGAGTTTTCTCATTGTTATTCTCTCAAAATTCTTAAATTTGCTTTACATGAAGTTATAACATGAAAAATTCGCTGAACAAATTACATGGCCAAAGACGAACTGTAAAAATGGAGGTAATTTTAACAAGTCTCATTTTGCTTATACTGCTGAAAAAACAACAACTGTCTAATTTTTTTTCATGTGCCTTTCATGTCTAAATCTAAATCAATGGAGATATCTTAAATGTTTCACAATCCTGTCCTTGAATACTAACTTTTACATAGGGAAATGGGAAAATCCCCATCTGTGTTTCAGCTTTTGTGATTTTCTTTTATTTCTTTGTTTTACTATTACACCTACTAATACCAATCCAGACCCCTGAGTGATAGATGCTGAAAGGATACTCCTTGCCTTCAGAAACTTAAAATATGGATTTTGAACAGATACAAAAGGAAGAAGTAAATCAAAGAGGAAATTGAAAATCACGTATCAGAGAAACAAGTAAATCACCTTACAAGGGATTTGTGTCACAGTTTACAATTTAATTAACCACAACCAGTATTAAAGGAGTTATTTTCACAAATTTTTTTACTAAGGTAAAAATTTCTTCATGAATTTTTCTTGTCCATGGAGTGCTAATCATATTGTTGTTGTTTTTTGTTGAACCCTAATGATATTTCTGATGTTGTTGTTATTATTTTTAACATTAATATTTATATTATCTATTTTATAGCCCCCTTTAAGTTTAGCCATGTGTTGGCATCTAAGCAGTACCTGAAACTCTTGGTTTTCAAAGTATTCTTGGCTTTTTGCTGGCTCAAGATGAGAAGCTCATCCAGCTCAGTAATAGGATAGCAAATAGCAGTTTCTATTTCTGTCTCTGACTTTTAGATATTCAGCCCTCTGTGAAGCTCTGTGCTGCTTTTAGGCAAATTGGTCTTCCAAAAGAATTTGTGGCAATCTTAACTTAAGCAAAATCTTAGAAAATATTTATTCTACTGAAGTAAAAATGTAGTGATATCTGAAGTTCTTTCTAAACCATGTAGTCAATCTCACTTTTGAGGAAGAATAAACAACATTAAAAACTCTCTTAGCGTGTTGGCAGTTTATTCATAAAGAAAAAATAATAAATCTACTTCCACCCACAAAGTAAAACAAGCAAATATAATTCAGTTTCCAATGCTTGCTACTGGAGACCTGTGTCTCAGAATGTTCCATCTTGTTAATGTATATGGGTGTTTTAATTGTTCAGAAGAAATGAAGGGGAACTAGTTACCAAAAGAGATGTCTCTTTCTTTGCTCCTCTAATTTTTCAGAAGCTTTATATATAATTACAGATTGTTGATGCAGTGATTACTGTGAAACAAAAGAAGCTTGATTGCTGTACTATTATACATTGAATGAGAGGGAAATAATTTGCCATGATTGAATTTACTAATAAATATTTAATGGATTATTCTGTCCTAACATATTTAAACAATACACTATGCAGGGGGTGGTAAGTATTAAGCAGAGTAATTTCAAACTTTATGTTATTTTTTTAATTTAATTGGACTCCGGTCTCATATAATAAATTCTTTACTCGGAATAAACATATCTCCTTGTACTCCAGCTCATATATTATGATTCGTGGATTTTCAGTCTCAGTGTTTATTTTATTTTAGCACCCTACGAGCTGTAAGTTATTCTCTGCATTTATAGAAAGCCAAACACAAAGAAATTCGCTTAATTTTGAATTCAACTATTTTTTTGTCTTACTAATATTATATGTCTGAAAGAAAGATTTTAATATAAAAGAAGTAGAAAAATAAAGAGCTAATTTGAAATAGTCCATAACCATGTGTTTGTCACTCTGACTTAGCATTAAGCATCAGAAAAGTTAAGTACTGTGTTACGGCATTTTGATTTAGATTATTAACATTCTAAGCAGTAAGCAGCCCCAAGTTTTGGTTCTTTTTGTAATGCATGGGAAGATGTGGCCTTTCATCTGCATGTTCAAGACAGACTCCAATTAAAAATGACCTGTCTAGAGCAGGAAGCATGAAGTGCATTGGCATGTATGGTCTCCTGCTCCTCCCAGACCTCTTTACGAAGGACAACGTGGAGTTGCCTTCACCTATTCGTGCTCAAAGGTCCACTCCATGTTTGGCCCAGAAGCCAAAACCAGTGCTGCTTTTTCTTGAAGAAACTGGTGAAATTATTCTCTCTTTTTGCAGCAATCTAATTCAATAAATTAGGAGGGAAGGATTCAGGTTTATTTTCTGTGAGTTTACATGGCTCCAAGCCTATGTTTCCCCAGGAACAGGAACAGGATGAGAAAGTCTGTACATCTCTAATTGCCTTCAGGTCCTTAGATACAAAAAAGTGAAAGATCCATTGTGCTGTAAAAAGCAGAAAACCAGTTTGGGTCTGCAATCTAATAATGAAGTCTCTACAACAGGAGTGTGTTTGAGCTGCCTTGGCTGCAAGGGAATTGAAACTGTGGTGAAAGCTTGATTATTTCTGCATGTTGACATCATGGTCATCAAGAGTTCTTTGGACATAATGAGGGGTTGTCTGTCTAAGATAAAATATTGCTTTTAAAATATTTTGCTTGTGATTCTGAAATTTCTAACACAGTAACTAATTCAAGCTCTTCTGTTTACTGTGGGTTAACTTGAGAGTTGGCAATCTGCCCCACACAAACATCCATTTCTGAATAAATGTTCCCTCCAGTGTTAGAGGGACACCAGGAAGCTGAAATAATCCTCCTGATGGTGAAACTGTCCCTGCATTTCTTCCTTTCTCTGGAAAGTGAGAAAGGAAGAAACAAGGTCCATTTTTCTTTTTCTCCCTGTATGTAAAGCTAAAACCATGTCTTCTGCTACAGAGTTTCTTATCCAAAACTCTCTCTGTTTATGTGCAGTGACAGTCTAAAGAAGATTATTGATTCCCATAATTTGAAATCTTAATCCCATCAAAATCAAATCCTTACACATATACATGATTTTGAGTGGTAATATTTTAATGCAAATTAAGTAAACTGTAAGCTAAGAGGTAAAAGGAAACCACTTGAATTTCATTTTACTTGGAAATTTGTAATATTTAAGACTAATGTATTTTACATTTTCAGCACTGGTAATATTTCCTAAATTAGTATATTCTTTGTAAATAATCTTCTCAAAAGTAGAAACAAAAAAATGGCTTACTTTTGGAAAGGATGTCACCAGGCAGATCTACTTTCCTTTTTCATTCTGCTTAAGGTGATTTTCTGTAGAATTATTTTTATAAGATTTTATGCTAAAATAGGTAGAACATGGAATATATTTTCCACATTTCCTGACCTTTATGCCTCACAGAGATTGCAGTCTGCCTGATATTTAAAATAATGTCTTGACACCAACTAGACCATTATTTCCAATGAGGTAAGTCAGTAGCATCAGCACTGTTTATTTTGTTTCTGTCCTTTCAGCAGCAGAGTTCAGCTGGTTACCAGTGACCTGCGCTGTTCTGTATTCATGCCAGCTGAACAGCCACAGCCCAAATCCTCCTTGTTAGCTTGTCTTCACATTCCAGTGTTTAAAATTAGCACCTAAACACCATTCTGTGAGGTTCTACAGGAAGCAGCTTCAAATAAATAAACAAACATCTTGTGCTGGGCACAGGCTGGATGAAACAATTATCTTGGGAAGTCGTCTTTGTTGTTTATTCAAAACTTTATTGTTAATCTACTGTAAGAGTCTGTGTAAAGTAGTGGTATCTTACTCATAGATATTTTATTACTTATGTAACGAAAGGTTCCTTTTTGACAATTTAATCAGCCTGTTCTCACTGTTCTTGTATATGTGCTCCTTAGTAGGAGCACATGCTACTAAATAGTCAGATTTTATTAGACAATGGAACCTTGAAAGGAGACAATCTCTTAGAAATAGAGATGGTAAATTCACAATGACAGCAATGTAGATCAACATATATGATATTTGACATTCATGGAGAAGATCCATGGGGAGGAAGAATTTTCAAAAGGCCATGAGTCATTTCCATGAATTTAAAATGTTCTCTTCTATAACCTGCTATAAATGCAAACTTTTATTCTACTCTATTATAAATTATGTTGTGGTTTTTTATGTCAACGTGACACTGCAGAAACTAAAAACAATATAGTATTATTAAAACTGAATATATCATATACCAAATATTGCTAAGAATTTAGAAAGATAGCCTAATTGCACTAAATGCTAATTTATTTCAATATCATGCTTTAAAGATCAGTAGTCAAATTTTGACACAGATGTTCTAAACTATCAAATGAGTAAGACAATTTATGAAACCAATGATTTTGAAGCATTTCTAGTTTCTCTAAGTTTTACATCCCTTCAAACTAAAAGCTAAACTAACATAAAATTTTTCCCTAAATTAATTCTAAAATTCATTATAGAAAAGTTATCTCTAAATTTGTCTAAAATCTCTAAATTGTCTCTAAATTTTTTTTAGATTTCAAACTATTTTTTTTTTTTTAATATTCAGGGTTTTACATTGCCCACAGTGCATTTCATGTTGCACAATGCTAAATTTACTAATGTGGTTAATTTTTCCCAATCCTATTTCTGTGATTCAAGTTCATAAATTACTTTTAATCTGTTAGTCTAGTCAATAGCACAATCTAGAACGTGTTTTAGTTATGCAGAGATGATAGGCAATGAAAGAGTACCTCACAACTCAGCAAGATTTCTTTGCTAAGCTTAGAGAATTAGCTGTCCTGGTTTGCTCATCCTAATATTTTCTGTGTGATCCACAGAAATAACATCTGCTGTTTAAATGGTTTTAAAATGTTAAGAGAGCAATATACCGAACTTCTTGTTTATTTGCAGGTTTAAATAACACTGCTCTTCACCAATGCTCTCTGTTTACTGTATTTGTTGGTCATATTGGTTAAGAGCCTAAGTCAGTCAACCAAACCCAGGAATTCAGGACTATTTTCAAAGCTTCCACATGTCCTGCCTGGCCTCCAGCTGATGTTCCAGGAGGGCATAGCAGGACCTGTCATATCTGGCATTCCCACATGAACGTTCTGTATTCTCTAAGGAATCAGACTTTATTTTATAAATAACTATAATGAGAGCTGACATATGCATCACACGTGGGAATCCACATGTAGATGGTTGCATGTAAGTGTACCAAATCCCATCTTCAATAACAATTTTCAAATATGCAAGTGCAAAATCTGAAATCAATTTGTTTTCTATGTCTGCACTCAAGAAGGCAAGAAGTATTGCTGGTACTTAAACTGCAGCAAGCCAAATTCAGATTTAGACAAGAAGAAATACTGCCTGACAAAACGGGTAGTTAATGACTGGAATAGATTTCATGAGAATTTGAAGGAGTCCACCTCCTTGGAAAGCTTCGAGAAGAGGTGAGACAAACATTTGTCAGGAATGACAGGTACGAAGCCAATCTAGCCTTTACAGCAAATTTAGATGAGATGATTCCTTCAAAAGACATGGGCTAGTTGGCATAGGTACTGATTCAAATAGGAATGTATATCTGACAATAATTTTGTCTCCCCTTTTTAGTAATTTACCTGTCCCTAGTTACCTAAAATCAGTTTCTTCTACCTCCACATTTGAGAATTATGTTCTATACTAAATCTCTGTTCCTCTGTTCCATTAGTTAGAGTGACCTGCCGTGCCACATGGCTCTCAAATGTAGCTGTCTGAAAGTTAATTGTCTACAGTATGCAGTCATCAGTGATCAATCAACTGTGCTATTGTTTTAGCTATGTCTCAAAAACATTGTTTAAACAAGCTTTGAAAAAGGATAAAGCTTTCAGATGACTAGGGAGTGTGCACTACTCCAAATGCAGCTGTCTTTTATAGCAAATCTGTATATAAAGGCTGTTTAAAAACATGTTTTAGAATTGACATGTAAGGGTGACACAGGTAGCTTTTCATTACCTAATTGGAAACAATACCTAAAATAGTTGCATCATTCTCAATTCCGATGGTTTAAAAACTTGTCTCTTCATTTAGAAGCTGTGTAAAATAGTGACTGTGCTGATGGATACACATTCTGTCTTAAGTCTCCTGTTCATGACCAGCAGCAGACAGCTGCTGGCAGAGTTGGCTGGGGGGGGGGTGCATGATAAGACAACACACACAGCACTGACAGGAGCTCAGGTGGGGAAGATCTACATAATCTGCAACTTTTCTCTCAGAAACTCTACCTTATCACCAGGCCAAATGCCAAAAACGAGGGGGAGGTGACCTGGTCTGTGGAACTTTGTCAGATGTTTCCAAGGCAGATGTGACACTCAACGGAACTCTGAGCAATGCTCGAAAGTTTCTGAAAACAAATCTGAACACATTTAATTCCTATATTCTTGAAAATACATAAATGATGTCTTGTTATGTCTGACCTTCTGCAAAAATATTTACAAAAATTTAATTAAATTTTCTGATGTGAAAGAATTTTAAAATTTTCCAAGGCTAAGAGATTATTATACACTTTGATTCTGTCCAGCTGTTAAATACATATTATATCAAACTCTTCTGCAGTTTTCATAGAACAGATTTTTCCACATTGATATTTTAAGATTAACACAGTGGAAACGATGGGATAATAGTAAATTCATTTTTGTGTGGTCAGGACTAGACTGTATCAGTAATAACCCATCTCCATTTTACAAGAGAGAAAGGGCTCCTGGTCTTTAACAACATCAGCCTAAATATCTACAGCAAGAAGTGAAACAATTGGCCAACATCACTGAAAGCCATTTTTGATTGGCTTTGAAAGGTCATGGCAAATGGGGAGGGTTCCTAAAGACTGGAATAAAACAAAAGTCCCACCTGCGTTCAAGAAGGGCAAGAAGGCAGAGAGGGAAACTATGGGCTTGTCAGCCTACCATGGTACTGGGGATGGTGGTGGAAGGAATAATTTTGATACAATTCTGAAATTTATTAAGGGGAAGTGGTGATTGGGAGTAGTCAGAATAGATTCACAAAGGGGAAATCACACCTTACCAACTTTGGGTTTGATGATCTTAGAGGTTTTTCCCCAACTTAAAAAAATCTGTGATTCTATAACAAACCTTAGAAGCTTCTTCAATAAAGAGACTGGCTTGGTGGGTAAAGGAAGAGCAGTGGATGTTGTTTTTCTTGACTTCAGTAAGGTTTTCAACACTGCCTCCAATAATGTCTCTGCTGGTGATCTAATGAAACACAGAGCTGGTAAATGAAGAGTGGAGCAGATTGAAAAATGCCTGAACAGCTGGCTCTAAAAGGTTGATCACAGGCATGAAGTCCACCTGGATGCCAGGCACGAGTGGAATACCGCAAGGTCAGTACTCGGGACCAACATTGGTTTACTTCTTCATTAATGACTTGGATGATGAAGCTGAGTGTATCCTCAACAGGTTTTCAGGCTATACCGAAGGGGATAGAGTGGATGGCACACCAGATGGTTGTGCTGCCATTCAGAGGGACATTGACAAGCTGTGGAAATGGGCTGACAGGGATCTCAGTAAGTTCAGCAAAGGAAAATACAATAGTTCTTCTTCACCTTGGGAAGAATAACCCCATCCAGCAGGATAGGCTGACTGGTTGGAAAGCAACTTTACAGAAAACAACTTGGGATTCCTGTCGGACAATAAAAATGCAAGAAAAAACTTCTTACTGTAAGTGTGGTCAAACCTTGGAAAGGGTTACCCAGAGAGGTTGTGAAGTCCCAAGCCTTGGAGACATTCAAAGCCGATAAGACAAGGCCATAAGGAAACTGCTTTATGTGGTCCTTCTCTGACAGAGGCTTGGGCTGGTTAACCTCTAGAGATGCTCTCCAGCCACAACTACTCAGTGATTCTGTGAAATAGCACAAAGCAGTGATTGAGTGATACTTAAATAAGTGCTGTAAAGTAAGACACAGTGAAAAAGAACATGTAGTAATCACCTTGACAGCTGATAATTTTGGATAATACACCAACAGTCATATAATGCAGGGGTTCTACTTCGTCTACCTTATTCAAAGAATTCGCCTCTAAAATAGAACTTTTGGAGTACTTTCTTTACTTTAAAAGATGTAACTGTAAAGCAGGGTGTAGATTGAACAGTGAAGATTCTTGTTAACAAAGACAGACAAAATATTTTACTCTCTACAATTCCTTGGTACTGAACACAATGTTGATTCTCCTGTTCAGTGAGAGCTTTTTAAATATGATTCCTGGTAGTGAACTTGTGACCTCTAACCTTCACAATTCAGGATAAGGTGTCCAAGATCACTTCAGCAATGTTATCCTTTTCAGAGATTCTCTTGAGAATTGCCATGGTAACCCAGGAATAATTGTGTGAATACAACTTTTGATAAATTCCCCACAGATGTTTCTAAGGGCACTGATGCATGATGGGCACCAGTGATCACACCAAATGCAGAATCCATCACTGCTTGCACACACGAGCCGTGTGAGAATCCCAGTATTGTCTGGGATATCACAAAAGTTGACCCTTCCTTGTTGGTAGGCTCATTCTAGACCTGCATTTTGTGACTTCATAAAATTAACTGCATCTGGAAAAATCTCATTCATCTTAAGCCACATTGGGAGAATGAACATTAAATGCGACTACACACAATATACTGAATGCTTTCACATGTAAATAAGGGGATAGGAATGTTTTTGCTTTCTTTGATAAATGAAATAATTATGTGGCCAGAAGATCATATTCAAGGTTAAGGAAGGACACTATAATGATAATCAAATGGACAAAGTCTGTTCTGTGACTTTCCCACATGGAGGGGAGAAAAGGTCCATTTATTTAATACTCTCAGCCGGGGTAGGTCAGACTATACTGAGATGAAGTTCTGTTATGTATAGTAGAATTAGACTGTAAAAATGTGGATTTTGAAAGAAAATCCATGATATTTTGATGAACAAGCAATAATTTCATGACGTAGAAGGAACATGACTTTGATGAAAACCTTATTTGTTTCAATGGTAAAATGAAGAGCTAAATTAGAGGTAAAAGAGGATGCACCAAAATAAAACAGCAGAAAGTCATTAGAAATCAGTAGAAATTAAAAGTTATGAGATAATTAAAATTGATTTTTAAATATCTGAAAAAATCAGAAGATAATCCATGGCTGTCATGGCTATTAAAATGCAAGGATAAAGTTAAGAAAATTATTTCACACTTCTTTTGAAAATAGATAGGCCATACCTGGTTAACCTGATTTTTCAAAAGAATCATTCAGGAGAAGATGTAAGGATTATGGTGAACAGTGTGTCTGTGAGCAAAAAGGGTGATGGGGATAGTTGATGTATAAAAAAGGAAGCATGAAATAGCTCAGTGTAATCAGAAAAATTAAAGCTAGGACAATATACTGAGTATAATTAGCCTGTGATATAAACTGCAATGAAGGTGGTAGACAAACTGAAGTACTGGTTTTGGTGACACAGTCAACATGCAAAATAAAACCTCTGATGTTACAGAAGAATTCAGCCTGGCAGATTTAATAGTGTTTTGATCAGATTATTGAGAGATACCTTTGCCAGAATTAAGGTGCAAATGAGACCATATGCCAAAGTCAATAGTACGGATTTTATTTAACAGTAAATGCCAGAAAATGTACATTCCTTATGTGTTGGAAAATATCCACAGATAATCCTTTCTAAATGAGACCAAGTCTCTTAAAGTCTTGTCATGCTTATGGTTTTTTTTTTCATGTATAGGCCATTGTCTATGTCAAGGTTCATCAATCTGGATTGTTTTGATCAAACACTTTATTTTGGCATATTTCCTAATTTGAAATGCAATTTATCTTTAATCAGTAGACTTTCCTTCATAGAAGCATTTCTGAAGGAACATGTTCAGAAAAGTTTAAGGAGGTTCAAAGTTAAGAAGGTACTTAATCTTTAAATTATGTTCTCAGAACAGTCATATCTGATGCTGCAGTTATTTTTACATTATTACTGTGTTTTTCACGATATTAAAGTAATATATTTTATTATATTACCATTTGTGAACATGAGTGAATTGAGTGATTTTTTGTTTGCAAGTGAGTACAAACCATAAGTTTGCATTTAAAAAAAGATTTTACATAAAATATGTAAAGATAAATATCTTCCAAATATCTGTTATTGTTTTGGGACAGTAATAGTATACAAAGTGTATCTTCTTGTAGCATTACACTCTATCCACCATTCTTTGATGAGAGCACTGCTTTACCAGGTATGCATTTCCTGGATATCACTGTCAAATGCAGAGGAAAATATTATTTCTGGAAGATACAAAGTAGTTTCAGTGAATGCTTTGCTTCTGCAAACACACACAGTGCATCTCTTTGCTTAGAATTCAATTTCTTTTCTTTTCTCAGCAAAGTCTCTTTCATCTCTTATCCCCCAGTACCCAAAATAACTGAAAAATAAAGCAAAATTTGTGCTATATGCCCACTGTTGAGGAGTACTTTGAGTTTTTCCACAATAGTTACTTTTTAGTGCTGAGCTTCTTCAAGAAGAATAGTTTGAAATAGGTTACCCACATAGGCACAGTGCTGCAGGATGGCAGCCTTAGTCTGATAATCTTTTCCTGATCCTTTATATCCTATTACTGGTATTTACAGGGGGAAAAAAAGCCCATACAGACATGTAAGAAGTAGTACTCCTTTCTTTCTTTTAAAGCCACTTACACTTTACACTTTAAAAAATTGTAAATAGCTTTATTTCCTGTTAATGGAGTAATTTATATAGTACCTACTATCTACATTGACAGCACTTTTTATCCACTAGCAAATGTGAGGCATTTACAGAATCAATTACTTGAGTTATGAAGAGGAGCACAAAGCCTCATTGCCACTCCATTCTTCTCAATAACAAAGGAGAAAACACATTAAAAACTAGCATTGATGGGTTGTTGTGAGATTCAGTCAATGAGCACTCCCAGAGTTGAAATTAAAAGGCAGTTAGGAGAAAATTGTTTTCTCTGGTCATCAGTCACAATGTGAAAGGCCTTTTTCACAATGATTAATTAAAAGCTGAAGAAAGACTGAGCTTTAATAAAGTGTCTGGATGGCTTTTTGGTAGCATCATGAGTTAATGGACAGTGGCTTGCCTTGACTAAGTGTTATTGCTCTAGTCCATAATTTCATCTTGAAAATGGGCAAGGGAGTGAATCTTCCTCTTAGTAATTGAGTATTGATTTGAAAATAAATGGCACTGAAACTCCCACTGAACTGTCAGGATATATTCTGGACAGCACTGACAAGAAATGGCTTTTGGTTGCTGTGAAAGTTATGGATCAGCTTGATACTTAAATACATAGAGCTCCACTGCAATCTATCTTCTGATTTATCAAGATTCAGATGGTCAATACATGACATTGCAGAGGAAATAACATTTATGTGCCTGAAGCAAGAATAGGGAATTATCACCTTCTCTTTTAAACGTTTCCTTCAATTTGTGAAGCTATTTAAAAAACAACAGCAAAACTTTGGCTGATGCCTTAAATAAATTCTCTCACTTGTAGAAATTAAGCTTGAAACTATTTTAAATTTGCCTGCAATTAAGGTGATTAATTTAACATATGCACTTTATTATAAAATAACTCGGTGTCATTCAGGTGGAGGCAGTATGGTCTGTGTTAGCTGGAAGGTTGCAAAAGTCCCCACCTTTAAGGCTTCAAGTACTGTACTCTGCTGTCTGTATTTAAAGGTATATAATCTACACTACAAAAAGCCTTAAAACTTTCACTAGTGATAGAGAATAGACATTGGATGTAAAACTAAAATACTATAATGAAAGATTATAGAGAGAGAAAAAAAATCAGCCAGATTTTTAACCTAGTAAAAATAAAGCAGTTTCAAAGGTGTTGAAGTGTCAAACTGCCTTAGCAATTAGCAGGTGTTAAGCATTTTAGATATCAGAGTCAGAGGGGGCTTTGCTTCCTTCTGAAGTAGCCCTAGGCTTTGGATGGCAACATCTTTGCATTAGTTGTGAGATCACCAAAGTATATTAAAGACTTAAGCACCAGGTTCCTCAAAAGAGAGTGAAAGGAGCTTCAGACACAAGTGCTGGATGTGGAATCACCTAAACACAGCCAGCAAGAAACAAGAAGGACAACCACGTCCTCACGGTTTTCACCTGAGAGAAGACCTCCTTTTTTTCCCTTAAAAAAATAATTATAAGACGTCTTTACTTTTGCAGCAAAACTTGATGGTGCTTGCATCTACATGAAAGATTTATATTAAAAAATTGTACAACTGATATGCGTGTCAGCTCTCATTTTATAGGTCCTCATCTTTCTGAGAGTTCAAACACCAAAGTCCTTCAAGGCCTCTTGATCCCCACTCCCTGTCTTGAGAAAAAGCTTAGTGGGGTCTGTTGTGTGCATGTGCACATTTGTGTTCAGAAACGATGGCCAGGTTGCAGGGTCGGGAAAGACAGAAAGGCAAATACCTCCACAGCACCTTGTTTATGAACCTTACATAGGGATGTTAGAATGTCCAAATAAGTGAAATGTTTCCACTTTCAAACAAGGCTGAGCTCGGAGAATTGTTACCTTTTTACTGTGAGGTTACAATAGTAGTTCCTGTAACAGGGGAAGGAAGTTGCTCTCCTTTTTCTGGTGGCTCCTCGGAGGTTGCACAAGGTACACTGAACATGTGGCACTTCCAGAAATGTTGTCAGTCTGCTCTGCTATTTGTGGCTGCTGCCAGTACACTTAAAAGGGTGCCTAGGAAGATGTTTTCACAAGGACTTGGCAGGTTTTCTTATTCCGTTGTCAAACATCTCAAAGAGGTTTTGAAGTCAACAATTTCCACTCACCTGCACCAGAAAAAGAAAACAATCCTGTATTTATAACAAAGCCTCCTTTTAAGTTCTCACTCATGACATACATTTGCAATTGATGGTATCTGGTATTGTCTATTCCCAGTGCAGCAGAGAATTCAACAGGACGCGGAAATTACAAGTCAGAAATCACTGCAAGGCTGGCTCCAGTTCCTGAGCAAACAGCAAACAGAGAAACAGGAACTGCATTCAGTGCTACCTTACAAAGAGATGGTACTGTTTTTTCAGAGTTTCAGATTTTCCTTTTGGGGTTTTTTGGTCGATTTTTTTGGTTTGTTTGGGTTTTTTGTTTGTTTGTTTAGTTTTGGGTTTTTTGGGTTTTGTTGGGGTTTTTTGTTGTTTGTCGTTTTTATGGGGTTTTTTGTTGCTTTTTTTGTTTTTGTTTTTGTGCACCTAGTCTAGAAGTTCTAGAGTCCAGTAGAGGAGAAGACGAATGACTTTTTCGATCAGGGATATGAGAGCCGTGAGCTGTCTTATGTTCACACATCACCTTTCACTGGAGGAATTGAAACCAATAGCTCTGGCTTCTCAAAAATGTATTACACTCCTAAACTACTGCTTTGGTGGTAAGAAAGAAGAAAAAGAAATGGGAAAGTACTCATTAGTATCATCCCATTGCTGTTCTACTGCTGTGAAGACAGAATTTTAAATTCACACGACTGGAAATTTAGCACACAAAAAGATTCATTATTCTTTCACGGAACCAGAATTTGAAACTAAATTTTTCAAACAATGTTGAAAGTATGTGCAGAAGAAAAGGGAAATATATTTTTCAGTTAGCTCTCTTAAGAATGCAGAATATAACAAAAAGAGAAATTTTTTTTTTGAGAAAATACCTTTTTTTTCTTTTGCTGTTTTGGTTTTGCTATTTTTCTCTATTTCAGCTCTGTGTTTTGAGCTCAGCTTTATGGGGGAATGGATCTGTAGTGGCAGTAAAAGTATCACAAGCAACTTCTGATTCAAGAACACTCTTGGTGTGTTTATTGGTCATAATGTAGACCACTGAATTATTTGAACTGGGCAGAGTGCAAACTGCAGATTCCTTTTGCTGGAGATGGTAATTTTCAGCTGAATAGCTGTCAATTTACTGCCTGGATGGTCAGATACATCCAATGGACTTCACTTGGTACCTACATGGGTGGATTGAATATCTGAATCTTTCTCTGACAGAGACATCCATTTTACTTGAATGCAGAACAATTAAGTTTTCTTCATCAAAATGTAACTTTTATAACACGGACTTATAAAACACTTGAACACAGGAAGTGTTCAAGACGACACTGAGTATGGCTTTGAGCAAATTGATCTAGTGGAAGATGCCCATGAGACATTTTTAAAGTCCCTTCGGACCCAAGCCATTCTGTAAGTCGGTGGTTCTGTGACTTAACCAAGGCAAATGCATTTTAAAAGTTTTATATATCTTACTTTTGTTAGAAATATAGAGCACTATAGAATGTTAGTATGTAATAGACCAGTGCTATATGAAAAACTGTGGGAGTTTTACTTCCCCTGAAATTGCGACATACAGACATTGTATTGTTTCACCCATCAATTTCTGAGAAGCACTAGAGTTTGTAATGTTTATAATGCCTATAGCTATCTCTTTGACAATGAATCACAAAATAATACTTTAAATGAGGATAAATTTAAAAAGAAAGTGCTGCAAGTGTTTTTTTTCTAATCATCTTAATGAACAGCTGCCATATGTAATTTTGCAGTGTGTCAAAGTGACAGCTAACAGTTGTCAGTCTGTAAAAAAACCCCAAAACCCTAGAAACAAAATGTAGTTGTTCAGTTCATTAATCACCAAGATTATCAGTTGAGGAAATATCTCATATTAGACAGAATGAAATGTCTTTATTTTTTCTTAATCCTTTTTCATACTTATAAAATTCATATTTAAGCAAATTGAATTCTCATGTTCTTAGAGTCTGACAGTTATAATTAAAAAGAAGAAATTGTATGGTGAGTGAAGCAATGCTTTTGTAAATCTCATCTTCCTTGCTTAAAACTATTTGTTTCAAGATATATATTTTCATGTAAAGACAAATTCCTTTTACTGTTGTTTTATGACTGTTTTTATGGAGCCAATTTTTCTGAAAGATCGAATATTGGCAGTAAAATATTCAGGATTTGTGACAGAAACATCCTGACTACATGAAATACACATTTTGTCAGTCATAAAAACCTCTCAATAAAACTTCAGCTAAATTTTTAGCAGCACAGTTCTTGGAGCCAGAGATGAATTAATGCATGCATTTTCTGAAGCAGAAAGAGTATTACTGCTTCATCAATACCAATCATACTAGTAATCATTTTGAAATTTCCTTTAAGTTGAGTAATTTTTTTGTGTTAGTAGAGAAATATAAACCGAAGGGTCAGGTTGCTTCCACAAGGAAAGCAGATCTAGAAAAAATACAACAATATCCAAAATCTTCCCTCAAGAGATTGTTTCTTGCTAATCCCAAAAAAGTAGAATATAGAGCAGCTTGCAGCCTGATACACCATGGTAGACACTGGAGATTTTGGGGCACCATGGGCAGAAAAATCCTTAACCGTTCTTTGCATGTTCCCCAGCCTTTGCCTGATGAGCTCTTCCTCTCTTCCAGATCTGCACAGCCAAATGTGAATGGGACAGACAAATATTCTTTATGCCATTCACTTTTTGCAATCAATTTTTCTCTCTATCTCTCTTTTAACATGCTTTTGCCCACGCATTCTGTAGGCCACAGCTTTTCAAAAAATTGTGAATTCAGTCAACCTGAAGCTTGTCCCACCTCTGCTGTCTGAACAGCACCTGCAGTTTGCAGTGTCTGTGTTCAGAGGAAAAAATATTCAGGTGGGCTAGCTAAAGGATTTTATATCTACAAGTATATCATACATACTACAAATACACAGACATCTTTGCTTTTTTGATCATTGATTTTTAACTAATGCAGGAGCCTCAAGGACTATTAATTTCCATCATCCTTTGTATTGCCACAGGAAACAACACTGTTTCTGATATTAGCTTACATAGGAACACACAGATTTTTTTTAAAGCAGACAAGACTTGTAAGTGATATCTTTTATAGACCAAGAAATAGAATTGGAAAGAAAACAGACAATGTTTTGGACACAGAGGCCTCCTTCAAGTCTGAAATAGAAGCAGCAAACTTCAAGCAAAATACTTCTGAGTTTTAGGGCTTAAGAAGGAGTTTTGGCAGTGTTTGCAATAACAGGTAAAGCACTGATAAGGTTGAGAAGTTGATGCTGATGTATGAATGTGCTCAGTCAGGAAGTGAAACAGCAGAAAAAACAACTTGTGATGACCTGAAAATGATGGTACCTGAAGTAAGTACATTAAAGCATGACAACAGCAGCAGTACAAACCAAGCTAAGAACACATAAATCTGGTTTTAACTCTTTACTTTTTCTCTCCCTCCTCCATCCTTCTGCCTCCTTCCTAGCACCACCATGGCCATCCCTGTGGAGCCATGGGCAGTGAGCAGTGATTTCTGACTAGCCCTGGCTCCCTCTCTTGTGCCGAGCAGTGGAGTTCCAGAAAGCCATGCAGGTAATTGTGCCCCACATCACTGTCTTGGATACCAAAAGATAACTGAAACAAAAGGTTGCTCAGGTAATTTATGGGACCCAGATGTAGTTACTCAGAACAGAGGAAAACGGCAGCAGTGTCACTAAAGCTGCCCTTTTTGAGGCAGATGAAACAAGCAACCTTGAAACAATTGTGTGTTTCTATCTCCATGCTTTTGGTTGGTTTTTTTGCCAATTCTAGGGATATTTTTCTGAGTGTATTTGAAGCTTAACATGTTGTTGGGGACATCAATCACAGTAATAAACATCTGCTTTAAAAAAACCCAGAAACAACAAATCAGTAACTTGACGTGCTGCATAGAGATTATTACATTAAGATGTCCCACCATGGAGAATTTTCCCTGTTTTGGTATGCTGTTGCACAGATTTGTAGGTATGTTTCATAAACTACTTTTTTACAGTATCTGGGTTTAAACAGACAAGTAGTGTCCTATGTGACCTTTCAAGGTCACTTCCAACCGAACCTATTTTATGGCTCTATAGGGACAGCCCTCACTGGGGCCCAGCAGTGATGGGCACCCCAGGATCAGTTCCTGACAGAAGTTATGCCTCTGCAAGACTGAAATGGAGAGTAAGGGAAGAGGGGCTTGCAATGCAGTCACAGGAATTCCCATGACAGGAGGAGATGGTGACTAAAAGGGGCTTAGAAAAAGGAGGGAGAGAGACCCTTTACATGGGCACTGATGGAGAGTAGGTTTAGGTTAGAAAACAGGAAGAAATTCTTTACTGTGAGGCTGATGAGGCACAGAAACAAGTTTCCCCAAAAATTTGGGGATGCCTCATTCCTGGGAGTGTTCAAGGCCAGGTTGGATGGGGCTTTGAAGAATTTGGGCTAATGGAAAGTGTCCCTACCTGTGTTCTCTCAAATGAATTAAACAAACTTCTGAAATTGTCTAGAGACATTTACCTGTGTCATTGTGCCTTTGATTTCTCTTCTAAGTTCATAAAATATTCTATAAAATAAATTAAGACACCGTCTTTGCTCCAGCAGGCTCTGATTATCTCCTGAAATTAAAAATCTGTATGTTATTTTTAAATGAAATTAAAATGCTTAATAACTTAAGAGCATTAGGATGGATACTGTCTAGCTGCTTTGAAATAGATCTAATCATACAGAATGACATTAGTCTAGTCTTACAGCAGCACTGATTGCTGTTTTGCTACCATGGTAACTTGTAGCAAATACTAGATTTTTTAGAATAATAATTTTTTTCCATTTAAAAAAATCAGTTGGAGGGATTTTTTTAAGAATTTTCCATGGCCAATTTTAAAATAGAATGTTTAAGATCAAAATAAAATTTTCTATATAATTTTGGTTTTAATCATAATTTTAATTAAAACTTTATTCTACAAAGTGAAATTAAAATGCCACTTAAATAGGTGCAAAACACTTCAGCATATTTATATTTTGGCACTAATTGTTTTTCCAATCTGTCTGCTTCCATGAAATATTGATTTTTTTGTTATTTTTTCCCAAGAAACAAGTGAAAAGCCAGTGAAGTCTAAAGTCTGAAGTAGAAATATCAATTCCCACAGTTAAGGACAAGTTTGCTCAGAAGGGAAACAAGGGGACAACAGGATCCTGCAATTGGAATAGGACAAACTTTGTCCAGACAAGGACAGCATTTCACACCTATACATTAGTATCTTTGTTAGAGCAGAGTTTTTATGAAATTCCTTTTAGAAGCCATTCTGTGTATAAACCCACTGGCATAAATATTATATTTTCAAACTATCACAGAAAAACATTTCAGTGATCAACTTGCCCAATAATTTTCTTCTATAGATTATCTCATTGAAATGTGAAGAAAAGAACCTAAATAAGAAAAGTTCTGCACTGAATTATGCCTATGTGTTTTTTTAACACACAGTCATAAACTTTCAGGTTTCAACTTGGAAACACTTGAAGAAACAAACATGTACACATAATGAAACTGAATATTGGGACTTGGGATCAGAACAAAAGAAAACTGTTCCTCGTTAGTCATGTTTAAAGATGTAAAGACTTGGACAGTTTCTGTCACCTCATCTAGTACTTCTTTCCTTGGTACATCTTGATCCAGGCACATCATTATTAACTTTGGGTTGCTCATGAACATAGTATACCAACAAAAATAACATATTCCAAAGACATGGCAGCTCACAAAGCTGAACAGTCAATTCAGATAATGTGGATGAAGGCAGAAAGGATTTTAGAGCAGGGTCATTTTATTGCCTCTGGCATGGCACAAATCTGAACGTAACAGCAGCCTGGGTCATGATGAGTGACAGGAGGTGCATTTAGTCTGTAAAAGTATTTAATATGGGAATAGTA
This sequence comes from Origma solitaria, assembly GCA_013397895.1. Lineage (NCBI taxonomy): Eukaryota > Metazoa > Chordata > Aves > Passeriformes > Acanthizidae > Origma > Origma solitaria. The sequence continues at coordinate 2,525,704 of VZRL01004872.1, forward strand.
ATTATTGTGACAATAATGTTTACATTATTAAATGTGTCTGTAAACTGCTGCAACTTGTCTCTTTCTTATGTAAAAATTTTCCAGATTTTATGTCTTGAAACGTCTTTATTCCTAAAAAGATTCAGCAGTTTTAACTGATTAATTACTTATGTATTTAGTGCTTAGGAGATATTGCTGGCAGTCAAGTCCCCTAAATCTTTTGTTGGGTGTAAAGGAAGCACTTCAATGACATATTACACGTGGGTCTATCTGTTCATATGTAACCTATCTTAAAAGGGGTGATCAGGCCCCTTTTTCTCCCAATAGCAATTTTTATTCATGGAGAAAAAGACAAGGACTTCTGGCAATGAGCTGCATTAATCCTTTACATCAAGCAGTATTTTTGCTGAGTGCTTAATGTTCAGATCCTGGATCGATCCCTCACAAGATTACCTGTGTGAGAAGGTGCTGAGTGCTTGTTGGCACAGAGTTGTTCATATAAGGCTAGAAAGACAAAAAAAACCCCACCAGAGTAATAATTTTCTAGTATTCTTTTTATGAAGTTAGACGTCTCACCATAGAGTTGGATCTACATATTCAATTCAAACTCATGCATATGTGTTATCTTCTTCTGGAGGCAGAGAACTTGCTTAGTGCAGCTGTTTTTCCAGAAGTTTAATTCTGATTCATGACCATCTCTTAGTGCATATTATTTCCTGTATGAGGTACCAACATATTCTGAATTAGTAAGGACTTATGAGAATGCAAAATAATGTGACAATTAATTATGCACTTGGTGTTTCTCAGCAGCAAAAAGATACAGATGGCAATGAAAAATATATTCCCTTTAGTATATGTTAGCTATAATAATCTTAGGTGAATACAGAACATGCAAAAATAATTCTTTTTTAATGTGATATTAAAATAACAGGTTTAGGTCTTTGTAAAAATAGAACAAAGGAACAGTAGAACAATAATCATTCTTTAATGTTTGACACTGTCTGGACAATAATATAGATTTCCTATACAAATGACAAAAATAGTGACACTTTAAGCAAACTTGGTTCAAATCCTTACTGTTATTCTGTTTGTGTGCATGTATAATTCACATTGACTGAAATCAAGGTTACTAGTGGGAAAGCAAAGTGCATTCTTCACTGCTGAAAGTCACTTAGCCAGTCACCTCATCTGGGCCACGGCTTTTTGATACCCCAGATTCCCTCTCTCACAGTTAAAATGTTTCCTTACTGTCCTTTTTTTTCTTTAATATTTTTATTTACTTTTGTTTTGTTGACAATACTGTATTTCAGTTTATTATAACTTAGATCGCACAGTATTCTCATTAAATTGAAAAAGTGTGCAAGTGATAAAACACACCATTTTGAATAGATCATGCCAAACCCTTCCATGCTTTCTTAGCAATATCAGCTTCATTTTCCATATTCTCTTTTTCTTATGTTTTTATTAGAAGTCCAAATGCATATGCCCATGCTTTCAAAAGGTCTTTAGAATGTGTCCCTCTGACAACACGGAACATGCCTGGTGACACTCAGAGAAAAGAGGGGCTCTTCCAGTGACACTGCCAGGATCTGTGTAATATATCACAAAACAGCTCCAAACAATAGCTAACAAATCAAACAGAACAAGGCAAGCAGGAAAACAGAAAACCTGCATGTAAATCACAGAATATCCTCTGGCTCACCACACTACTTGAAAGAAATGATGCAATGCCATTGTGATGATATCAGTCTCTATTAATTTGCTTGATTTTACATTTCCTGCTGTGTAACCTGCAGGCAAGAACTTTAAAGGACTTTATTATACATGGAAGGATTCTTCCTATTGATATTTTCTAATCGCCTCTTAGGTGTCTCTTCTTAGAGAAACACTCTCCCTGCTTGTTGCCTTGGAGGCACATGAGAATGGCATAAGGAATCAGAGCAGATCGATTCCCTGAGCTGCCGGTTGTGCCTTTGTTTAACTTCTTTTTCCATGTGTATGTACTTCTGGCATTCCTCTCAAACAAAATCAGGAAAACATTGACAAGAATTTGAAAGCAGACGAGGAAAAGAGATGAAAAAGTTTCACTATTCCTTCCTCGAAATTAGGCATTTTCTAATAGACAGGCTTTGGCTCATCTCAAGCTGCAGAAAATAATGTGGGAAGGACTGAAATTTATTTGTCGATATATTGCTAGGGGGACCATGCCCTTGATTGATGGGTCTCAAGCCAATCAGGCAGCTTTGCAAACTGAAGTGTGGCTCTGTCCTTTGTGCACCAAAGTTGATCGACAAACTTCTGTGCTTGGGGGCCTCTGCTCTGTCTGCAGCGGTCTAGGCTCCAGACATCCTGCTACACAAAGTAGGAGATCAAAACCTTGAAAAGCTGGAGTATTTTTCAGGGTTTAGGGATCATGCTGGTGACCATACAAAGTCTTGAATTTAAATAAGGTCTGATATGCAAGAAACAATGTTTGTAGATATGTAACGTTCTTCATTAGGATTTTCACATAGTGCCAAAACAGATTTATAGGATTACTGAAAGTCTATTACTTTTGAAGCAGATCTTTAAGGTGCAGCGTTAATTTAATGCAAAGCAATGGAAAATACCAATGTGACCTTCACAACATATTAAACTTGCTAGAATGCAAAGGTGTGGTTTTAAACTAAACATAGAGCATATTTTTTTCTTTTCTTCTCTCTATGGTTCCTCCTGTTCCTTTTTTATTTTCCTTTAAGAACTGGATAGTGCAATGACGTACCACATATGCTAATAAAAATTGTTTTGTAGTACTTGACATTTTGGAAATGTTTATAACAGGCCTTACAAGGATTTAAATATTTCAAGATAACAGTAAAAACAAGTCTGCATTATCGGAAGTAAGCTGGTAGAATCTCTAAGGGTGTTTCCACCTTGTTATGCTTCCAATAATAGATTAGTGTCTAAGAAGCAAAGGAACTTACAGAGGTATTACATGTTTAATTTGCTGCTGTGGGCATGGAACTAATGAATTAAAGTACATAGGATTTTATCTACTCTGAGCATAATCTTGGTTTTGAGCAAAGTCTCTCCTCTGCAAAGTCATTTTGCTAGCTTAGGATGGTAGAGAAATAGATTTATTTCCTCTCATAAGTAATTGTTTCTTGACCACAAAACTGAGAAGCTGCATTTCCATATTCACTAAGTTTCCAGTGTAAACCTCTGTGAGGGAAAATATAAGTTGCAGAAGCTTGTTTTGAGACATAAAATTTGGTGTCTTTTGCAGGCCAAATGGGGTCCTGTACTAAAAGCATGATGTGATTAATGCAAAAACTTTCTCTTAAATTATGACTGTTTACTATGAGTTGGCTGGAAAACATGTTTATGATTATCACTTCATTAGTCAACTGAAGAAATTGTTTGGGTTTAGATTAAAAATGAGAATAATCCTTACTATCAGGGTCAGAAATACATCCCACATTCTCACATCATCCCACAAGTTTTTGTGGGGTGGATACAGAGAAGGTCAACCCAGTCTGAGCCTCCTTCTGGCCTTGGTGTCTTGGGAAATACTTGAATGTACCATTTTCCTGTACCCTGCTCTGTTGCAATAGGTAGGAGTTCCACATCTTGTTTGTCTAAATATGTCTAAAATGAAGAGCTGATAATTTATTTGCATTCTTATAAGGACAAATCCAATGGTGTGGCACTTTTTAAAACACTCAGTTCTGACCTTTCTTTCTGGTGATAGACCTTCCCATAATTTTAGTAGGAGTGTATGTGGGCACAAACATATGCTTTTCAAAAAGTGATGTACAAATGATAAAAAAGTATGAAATATGTCTGGTCACATTATGATTGCAGGAGGACAGGTTTTGATGGGTTTTATGTATTTTAGATTGGGTGACTTCTTGTTAAATCACCTGTGGGTTTTTTTCTGTCCCTTATTGAAAGACTGGAATGGTTTTAACCAGAAAATAAAAGCGTAATAGGGCAACTGTCTCCAAAGGTGTTGCAAAATAAGTCATAAGCTATGCTTGTTTCTTGAAGTTTTCAGGTCTAACCCATATTTCCTCAAATGCCATACTTCAACCTGAAGAATGGGAAACCAGGATTTGAATCATAATATCCCAAATTCCCTGATTTTGTTTTAAAAAATGTAATGAGATACTTTTGGGATGGGTTCAGCAAGGAGCTTTTAACTCCCTAAGATACTGTTAGTAGAGTTGGGGCTTTTAATAATTTATTTATTTATTTACTTTTTTTTCTGCTTTACTTCTGGATGGCCAGTTCTGTGCCATTCCATTTCAGTTTTGCTCACCTCTGAAATGTTTGTCAGATTTGTTATTGATGTATCAACTGAGGTTTTTAACATGAATATTACAGCTTAGGTGGGGAGCTGAAAATGTTACTAGTTCCTGAAGCGGGGGGGGGAGGGAAGGAGATAAAATAATCACCAATCAGTAGCTTTTTTACATAAAAGTTCCCACATAGAACAAACGTAACATTGCATTTCATTACACTCTACATTTCATGCAGATCTTAGGGAAAACTTTGAAAAGAGAGCCTTACCTCCACGTGTTGCTGTTGATGACACTGCTTCTTTCTGAGCTGTGCAAATGACAGTGAATAAGAAATTAAACAGAAATAACTGTACAGATGAAAAAAATATATATTTAGGAAGAAAATTCTCTGATTTTCATGCTGCCTCATGCCACTATTGCTCTGCCTTGTTTGATGTTAAGCTGAATCTTTTTTTAACTAAAATAGATATGTTACATTTTTAATTTTTTTATATTGCTGCTTAAAACATACTGCTTTAAAGTTGAAAAAATGTCATGATGGACTGGTTTGAGAGGGAAATGTTCAAGAGTAGAGATGGAAGTTAAAGATGGTGTCTGTCTGTTTTTCTGAGAAGGTCTCCTTTATCTATTATTGTATTCTCTTTTTTTTTTTTTTTTTTTTGAAAATGGAAAAGAGAACACCAGGAAATCAGTATCCGTATCTAAACCAGTATCTGCACCTGTATCTAAGCACGTGATGTTAGATTTTCATTTCTTTCTTGAAGTGAATTGAATTAATTGAAATTTCATTCTTGAAGCAGCATAGGTTAACCAGAGATGTCACAGACAAGTCATCAGCTTCTACAGAATGAGGCTATTATCCCATGTCCTTTGCTCCTCAGCATATTACAAATAAAAATGTATCTTTTTTTTCCTTAACTGACAAGCTTATTTTAGAACAGGTTATTCAAGAACAACTCAAAACTCTTAAAATCAACATTTTTATATCCACTTAAAGAGCAATCATTTTTTCAATAATTAACTTATAAGAATGTTTCTTAGAAGTGGATGTAGAAGGAGAAATAATTTCCATTTCCATGATTTTCACAATTAGCTGCAGTTTCTATTTTCAGCTTTTACAGCGCCTTTTCAGTTTCACCATTCAAGTAGAGCAACCAGAAATAATAAGCTCAGACTCTGAGAAAAAGTGCTAAAAAGACTGGAGAAGGATCTTCTCAAATTTCCTCAAAATATTTAGATTCTTGATGATTCTAAATAGTCTTTTAGCTAGGAAAATGTTGGCCATGCCAATTCAACTACTTTGTCAAATTATGACTTTAATTTTCACCTATATTTGATATCATTGCCCACAGACAACCAAGCTCAAGGCGAGTCTGTTATTCTTCCTCCAACTCTGCTGTAACTGGGGTTAATGAGGAGTTCTCAAAATTATTACTAAAAACTGCAGAAGCTGCTCTTACGCCCCAGTAACTGGGGTTAATGAAGAATTCTCAAAATTCTTCCTAAAAGCTGCAGAAGTCACTCTTACAGTGGGCTTTTAATCAGTCTCTTTTTTTCTGATGTTCTAAGAATGCCTTAAATAAGCTTTCATAATACAAAAAAAATTTAAAATGTTATCGTATCTTCTTAAGTAAGGAGATTTTAATTTTTTTTTTTAAAGTTGGAAGTGGTAGGAAAAAATCTCAAAATGCTATTCAGAACCACTTTTTAATGAAATGACATAGATATAATTTGTTTTCTGTGCTAAAATTTATGGCAATTCCAGATGAGGTTAAGTGATGATGGAGGGAGTGAACAGGAAAAGTGTTTTGTGCTTCCCTTGTGAAAATACAACCCAGTGGAGAAGCTGCAGTGAGATGAGACACAGCACTGCCTGCGTTAGCCGTACCCCATCTGCACTCGATTCCCATTTGCTCTATTAACAGGCACTATTCCTGTATTACTCTTTCTCACAGCTGTGGTACCAGGCAGCCAAAATGTGAGCTTGAAAATTTTGTCGTGATTAAAAATGCATCTTTCCACTCCTTCTCCACAGACAGCAGTTGTCCTATTTTAGAAAAGAAAGGGTAACAGCAAAATGTCTCGGGAGCTGGGACAGACAGCAGCTGTGGCAGCAATTCAGTACATGATGTGAGAATTTTCAAATATCAAGAACTGCTTGAAAGTCTTACCCACAGTAAGGCAGAGTCCTAAATTAAACTGAGAACTACTTTTGGGCAGTTGCTAAATTTTATATATTTATTCAGAGATTCTACCTTGCTATTACTAACAAAATAATTTGGTAAATAATTAAAATTCCAGATCGTTACATATCAACACAGTAAATAGCTTATTGTAGGCTTTATTTTGAAGTAAGTCTGTACTTTATGTCTCATTTTTACAAGTGAATTTATAATTTTCCAAATAGCTTTGTAAGTAAATCCAATTCATAAATGAATTTACTATTTCCATTACAATCAGTAGATGCTCTTCCATTCATTTCAGGAGTAACAGCAATTTTTTATACTCTCTATATCAGTTATCAACTATATTTTTAATTTGAAATAAAGGAGTATTATATCATCATTTACATGGTTCAGTTACAATAGTCATTGTACTGACCTCTCAATTAATTCTTGATTTCCATGGTAAAGGTTTATTTGCTTCTAATAATTACTCTTTTCTCATTAATAGTGACCAAATTACACCTTACATTTCCATTTTGCAAGGTAATTCACAACCCCTCCACCTACAATGTACTTTCTCCATGAAATCTGATTAAAACAAACAATTGAATTTTGATTAATGCTTCCAGCATGTGGTAGTTTTGCCTG